>JACXGI010006749.1:0-40511 GCA_016801175.1 Esox masquinongy
TTGTGGTCCCTCAAACTTACAGTACAGTATGTACAGTCGTGGAACGTCTCAGTAAATTACTGTAACATATCTCTAAAAATTGGCCCTTTTCTTGCAGTGATATACTTGTATAATAGTATTTTATGTATTGTACATATTTGGTGACATTTCAATGCATTAGGCCTGTCTGTACAATTCTAACAAGAGGTTTTATTTGCTACAATTGAAAGACTGCCACATGCCGGTGGAAGGAGAGGTATGTTCTCACAACAGCAGGAGACCATTGTTGTCAATATGGTCCTTCAAAATAATCTCATTCGTCTGCGTGAAATACAACAGCAAGTTGAGGAAGACAACGTGAATTTTTAAGGAATCAACAGTGTGAGTCTCTCCACAATTGACCATGTCCTGAAACGCAACCTGATAAGTCTCAAACAAGCCTACAGAGTACCATTTGAGAGAAATTCTGAAAGGGTAAAAGAGCTACGATATCAATATGTACAAGTAATCATGTCCAGAGATTATACAGCACTATTGAGTTACTGTACATCTTTACTGTGTTGAATGTAATGCAGCATATGTATACAGAGGCATGAAGCCTGGAATGCTATGTCATTTACATTACTTCAAAAATTAATTTTTGTTCATTTCTATAGAGAATGTTTCAACTGGATTCCATGGAGAGGCCTCATGAGTGCATCTTCTTGGATGAAGCTGGCTTCAATCTCACCAAGAGAAGGAGAGGCCGCAACATTACAATTTTTGCCCATTGCTTGAACACTATAGACACATGCTTAAACCAAAGTAACATAACTTGAAGTTGTTGTTACTATACCTTAAACAAAGTGTAACCATACCTTAATAAACAAAAGTGCTGCTTTGCACTTTAGTTGCAGTTCTGTAACACACTTGCTCCTTTCTGCAACACACTTGCTCCTAGACACTACACACTATTTCATACATAAGACACTTAGTTCAAAAATGAAATCTCAGGGTACCTTTGGGAAAACACATCTATTCAAAATACAACACACATTGGTTAATTGAAAAGACGTAGACACACACCTGAAAATACTTACTTACAAAACACCAATCAGCCAGCTACAAAAAGGCCTCAGTTAAGCCATTTTGAGAACTTTGCAAGCATGGAGGCAGGGAGAGCTAGAGGCAGAGGAAGAGGAAAACAGAGAGACAGAGGAGGACGTGGTCGAAGAGGCCACGCAAGGAACATTATTTCGGATGACATAAGAGCCACTTTGGTGGGCCATGTCATAAACCATGGCCTGACTATGAGGGAAGCTGGGCAGAGAGTCCATCCTAATCTAAGCCTTTTCACAGTTTCATCCATAATAAGGACATTCCGACTGGACAACAGGTATGTCTTCAACTCTCTACTCTACTCAGACTGTATCTAGAGTATTTACAGTACTGCACCATATCACGTTACTGTATCACATGTATTGTATTCCAGGGTGGCTAATGCTCCTTTTCCAACAAAAGTGGTAGTTTTGTGAAACATACCATGATAACGTCTTGAGATGTTTCAGTACTGTGTATGGTAAATACAGTAAAGTTCAGTATACACAGTACTGTAAAAAAGAAGCAAACGAGAACAATTTGTGGTTGCATTTTTCTATAGAATGGCTAGAAGACCTACTGGGGGTGGACGCCAACGCCTGTTCACCCAACAGCAGGAACTTGCCAAAGTGAACCTAGTTTCAGCAAACAATGCAATCCGTCTCCTCCAGCTACAGCAACAAATACTTGCAGATAGGGTAGTGTTCAACAACATGCATCGAGTAAGCATTACAACTATCAGACGCATCTTGGTAAAGCACAACATGACCATGAAGCAATTGTACAGGGTCCCATTTGAGAGGAACAGTGTCAGGGTCAAAAAACTTCGACATGAATATGTACAGGTAAGTGTTTCAGTCCTTTACATTTACAATAAAGAATGGGTGCAGTCCAGTAACAGATGAATATGTACCACTGGATTAGTACCACATAGATACATTCAGAAAGTTACACAGGTACCTGTGTGGTGGGGTGGGTCGGTTCTGTATGTGTAGTAGTGTAGGTGTGTGCTTTGAGTAAAGCCATCCACAATATGTATTTTTTGTTATAGAGAATCTTGGACATGGATGGAGCTGCCCAGCCGCATGAATGTATTTACACTGATGAGGCTGGATTCAACCTTAGCAAAAACAGACGACGGGGATGTAATATAATTGGCCAAAGGGCAATTGTGCACGTCCTGGGGCAGCGCGGGGGAAATATCACATTGTGTGCTGCCATAAGTCTTCGTGGGCTACTGCACCATCATGCCAAACTGGGTCCCTATAATGCGCAACACATAATCACATTTCTAGAAGCACTTCATGATGCAGTTGTACAGGATGGACCAGAGCAGCCCAGGTTTGTTGTTGTCTGGGATAATGGTTGCTCTGGTCCAGAACTGGTTCACCAACCATGATCAATTTGAAGTTGTGTACTTGCCCCCTTACTCGCCATTTCTAAATCCTATAGAGGAATTTTTTTCTGCTTGGAGATGGCACGTATATGAACGCCAACCACATGCCCGTATGCCTCTTCTGCAGGCAATGGAACAGGCCTGCGGAGACATTGAGGTGAGGTCAATCCAGAGATGGATTCGGCACACAAGGGGATATTTTCCCGATGCTTAGCGAGAGAAGACATTGCTTGTGATGTTGATGAGATCCTGTGGCCAGACCCCAACAGACGGCAGGATCCATAAGCCCACTTGCGCACAATTGTGTTTTTCTGTGTTTATAGTAGTGTATTGTTGGTTTTATTTTTGATTTAACTGAATTTACTGTACTGTAAAATATACTACTGTAATGTAATGATTTTGAATTCAGCATTTTTTGGTTGTTGTGAAAACATGCCCTCTGGAAGTGAATAAAAACATTGAAAAAAAAGACTGCAGCTTTTTATATAAAGTATACTAGTGTGTTGCTGCTGATCTGAAAGTGTATTCATATGATGCAAGTGGGTATCATTTTGTCATCAGAGTGACATTTTGACAAAGGATTGTTAGGTTTTGATAGCAAAGTTTCAATTTGACATAGATGTGAATGGTTTATTTCCCAGTGTTGTGTCTTATTTGCTTGTGTGTAGAGTTTTGACACAATGAGCCAAGTTTTGCAAAACGTGTTCAAGCAACGGGCAAAACTGTATTGGTCAACGTGCCATTGTAGAGTTGCCAGGGCAGCGTGGTGGCAACGTGACCATATGTGCTGCCATCAGCAGCTACGGGGTTATTCACCACCATGTGACTGTAGGGCCTTACAACACTGCCCATCTTATGATGTTTCTGTATGCTCTACAGGAAGCACTACTGAGACGTGAACAGAGAGGTGATGAGCAGGCAGAGCATCCCATGTATGTGGTAATCTGGGACAAAGTGAACTTTCACCGTGGTTCTAGAATTCGTGAGTGGTTTGAAAATATCCCACGTTTTATAAATGTGTCTCCCACCATACTCGCCCTTCCTTAATCCCATTGAAGTATTTTTTTCTGCATGGAGGTGGAAGGTCTATGACAGATATCCTTATGCACAGGAAAATCTCATTCAGTCAATGGATGCAGCATGTGACAACATTGGAGTGGAAGCGATTCAAGGTTGGATTCGGCATACTAAAGGATTCTTTCCCCGTTGTTTAGCAAGGGACAGGATTGCCTGTGACGTTGATGAGGTCCTGTGGCCTGACCATGCCCAGAGGCATGATGCTGAGGCAGAATGATTCCAAGACATTGCTTGCTATCGATCTGCTGCATATTTTGTTTGTGACTACATTTATGTGTGCAGGATTGTGCAAGTACTTCATAATAAATATAATTTTTCCCCTGCTCTGCTCTGAGTGCAGTGTTTTGCATTTATCTCTGTAGTGTGTAATGACTGCTGTGTAGTGTTTATGCATTAGCTGGATGTGTGTGTTATCTGAAAACATTGTTTGGTTTTGGGTAAAGATAAAATAGTTCTGAAGCAATTGTTTGATATAGCAAGACAAGTCAAAGGTTTTGACAGTGTAGCTTAAGTTTGGTGATTTGTGTTTAAGGTTTTGAGAAAGGGGGGGGACCGGGGGTAATTGTAACAGGGCAGTTGTAACCCTCAATTCTCTCAATCAGAAACAAGCTAGTGTGACACTTACTCTGCACATGCTCAGTAGGATTATCTCTCTGCCTGTGGAAAAGTAGAAGGATCATTTAAGTTTTCAACAAAAACTGATTTTGAAATATGAAAGTTACTTTTTGGATGAACAGACTTTTTCTTCTGCTGTCTGAAATTTAAATGACTATGAATTTAAACTTACATCAATTTTATCTCTAGTTTATCGGTTAAAAATGAACATGAACAGCCTATGATATATGTAGGTGTTGCTGGCTAGCACACAAGATTTTATCATGGCTGCAGGATCGGGGGCAATTATAACACTGGGTTACAGTTGCCCCCGGGCCACATGGGCCAATGTAAGCACCTTGTTTGTCTGTGTTGACATACTTTTCTGTTTGAAAATGAATATTTTTCAATAAATGTAAATGTAAAATGACATTTAAAAAGGGCATGTTAAAATGAATGTGTTTGTTCTAGAATAGCAGCTCATCAATAAATATATATTCTTTGTATAAAATAATGTGTGTTTTAAATGTATTCAAACAATATTAGATATTGACAGAAAGTGTGAATATTATATATGTCTGCAAAAGCCAAGTTCCTTGCATTGTCAGTTTGTCTGTATAGTGGATTTAAAGTTTTTTGATTGCATAAGACCCAGGAGAACCAAAGTGGATGATTAGTTTACTTGTAAGAAACACACATTTTATGTATTAGAACAGTTAGAACAGAGAACTTAGAAGTTTTTTCTTTATAGTAATCTATGCATAGATTCAGGCCCAGGAAGATTGATAAGGTTCTCCAGCCACAATCACTGTTTGAGAGTGCAGCCACCTACAGTATTGTGAGCACAGCCAGTAAAGTGTTCACCACAGGGCAGGAGACCATATTGTCAGAGAACCTCCTCAGGGCTGCTGACTTATGGTTGAAGTCTCAAAGAGGTAAGATAATAGATTGGTGAATTAATTATTCTTCATGATTATTTGTGTAGAATGAACAGTATATTTGAGTTTATGTCGACCTACTGTTGCCTATATACAGCTCTGGAAAAAATTAAGAGACCACTGTAAAATTAATCAGTTTCTCTGGTTTTACTATTCATAGGTATGTGTTTGAGTAAAATGTACAGTTTTGTTTAATTCTGTAAACTACTGACAACATTACTCCCAAATTCCAAATAAAAATAGTGTCATTTAGATTATTTATTTGTAGAAAAACAACAACTGGTCAAAATAACCAAAAAAAGATGCATTGTTTTCAGACCTCAAATAATGCAAAGAAAACAAATTCATATTCATTTTTCAACAACAAAATACTAATGTTTTAACTTAGGAAGAGTTCAGAAATCAATATTTCGTGGAATAACACTGATTTTTAATCACAGCTTTCATGTGTCTTGGCATGCTCTCCACCAGTCTGTCACATTGCTGTTGGGTGACTTTATGCCACTCCTGGCACTAAAATTGAAGTAGCTCGGCTTTGTTTGATGGCTTGTGACCATCCGTCTTCCTCTTGATCAAATTCCAGAGGTTTTCAAAGGGGTTCAGGTCAGGAGATTGGGCTGGCCATGACAGGGTCTTGATCTGGTGGTCCTCTATCCACACCTTGATTGACCTGGCTGTGTGGCATGGAGCATTGTCTTGCTGGAAAAACCAATTCTCAGATTTGGGGAACATTGTCAGAGCAGAAGGAAGCAGGTGTTCTTCCAGGATAACCTTGTACTTGGGCTTGATTCATGCGTCCTTCACAAAGGCAAATCTGCCCAATTCCAGCCTTGCTGAAGCATCCCCAGATCATCACCGATCCTCCACCAAATTTCACAGTGAGTGCGAGACACTGTGGCTTGTAGGCCTCTCCAGGTCTCCGTCTAACCATTAGATGACCAGGTGTTAGGCAAAGCTGAAAATTTTACTCGTCAGAGAAGATGACCTTACTCCATTCCTCTATGGTCCAATCCTTATGGTCTTTTGCAAACTTCAGCTTGGCTCTTCTTTGCTTCTCACTGAGGAAGGGCTTTTTTCTAGCTTTGCATGACTTCAGCCCTGCCCCTAGAAGCTTGTTTCAAACCGTCCTCGCCGTGCACTTCACCCCAGCTGCTGTTTGCCATTCTTTTTGTAGGGTCACTTGATTTCATCTTTCGGTTGTTGAGTGACATTCGAATGAGTTGACGGTCATCTCGGTCAGTGGACAGTCATTTTCGCCCTCTGCCAGTCTGTAGCTTTGTTGTACCCAATGTCTGTTACTTGACCTTGTTCTTATGAACCGCCGTCTTTGAAATGTTCAGGATGGAAGCAACCTGACACTCATTGTATCCCTCTGCCAGCAAAGCCAGAATATAACCCTTCTTTTCCTCACTCAAAGCTTTTCTTTTCAGCTCTTTTGTTGAATAGTTATTTTTTTATTCAAATTACCTTTGAGGTACTACTTGCACTGATTTTGCCATCCAGCTGGTCCTATCGCAAGAGGATAGTGATGACCACAGCAGTGGTTTTTATACTTTTCCTCGATAAATTAGATTTGGTTCAGGTAATCACCTAATCAGTACCTCATTAAGTAAAATGAGGTGTGCCTGTGTTGGAATTTAACAGACACTAAAATGGAATGGCTGCCATACATGTAGAGATGCTGATTTAAGAAAAATTAGGAGTGGTCTCTTAATTTTTTCCAGAGCTGTATGTTTAAAAAAAATATTTACACAAATGCTTTCATACAGGTTCACAAATTTGCCTATGAGCTGGCAAAGGTTCACAACTGTAAGCACTCCGAGTCATGGGATGAGCACGGAGTGCCAGGGGCTGACCGGTTAGATGGTTTCCTGAAAAGGCTTTCACTGAGGCAGCCACAAGCCACAAGCTTAGCTAGGGCAACAAGTTTAAATAAAACAAACGTGTCCAAGTTTATCCAACAGAGGTAATACAAAAACACAATTTTACTGCCAAGGATATCTGGAATATAGATGAGATGGGGGTCAACACTGTCCAGAAACATGGAGAAGATTCTTGCCAGAAGAGGCAAAAAGCAAGTGGGGGCAGTAAGGTCTAGAAAGTGTGGAACACTTGTCACAGTGACATGTGCAATGAATGCACTAGGGAATGCAATCCCTCCACACCATCAAATATCCAATATATGGCTTCAGGTGCACAGGCATTTGACCCTTCAACAGGGAAATTTTCAGCAATGCTGATTTTGCACCATCCTGCGTCACTGAACGTCCACACAATCCTGAAACATCAGTCTGTGGTCCACCTTCCACTGTGTCCATCGCCTCCAATGTGCCTGCGGCTGGGTATTCCTCCATTATCTCCATTATCTGCCACAGCAATTCTCCATTATCTGCCACTGTAATTCTGCTTCCTGCTTTCATGCCTGTTAGTCGCATAACGCAACTCTCCTGCTTCCTGCCTTTTGCCAGACTTTTTTTCTTTTCTGACTTTTTAATTTTCTTTTTTATCTTCTTTTAATCTTTTACCTTTGTTTCATTTTTGTTCTATATTTGTTTTAATCATATTTCTACAATTTTATGCAATTTTTAAAAGAGGACCTCAGCATAGGTCTTTAGTATTTTTGAGTGATTTTTTATGATGGAGGAGCTAAGACAGCTGTTTGAGGAACGGATCAACCGCTTGAAAGATTTAGTCACCCGAGCGCTCCTCCGGTCGGACTATGGGTCCTGTCCGGTAGGTGGAACAACAAATGCTAATGTTAACATAGCACAACAGGATAACCTAAGGCTAGACAGCTCAAAAGATTTCCCTATGCTTGACAGAATGCAGTCAAAACTGGTGAAAAGATCAGAGCAATTTCAGAGTGAGCGAGTGAATGAAACGATAACGCACCTTGAAATACGTTTGAGTGAACAATTCATTGACTCTGTAGCAGCTACTCTAGGGGTCGAGCTACCAAATGCTAACGGACAGACAGAGATTGGTATACAAGGGATTACATCAAATCTAGGGCACTCTGTCACGGACCTGGCTGACACGCTCCCTGGACGTGTGCTAATGTCACTGGATTAACCGCAGAGGCTTTCAAACCAGCCTTCCCCAATGACACATATTACTGGCACAGCACCTGGGCACCATCCAAGATTTTGGTTAGCTAACTCCGCATTTGATAAACCAGATACTACCTTGATTGGGGACGATGTACATCAGAATGGCAAAGACTTTTTGCCATTCACACTGGGTCTTTTGAAAGATTCACACTGGGTCTTTTGACATTCTACAAAGGAAAACTGGCTCTGAGATCCTGAAAAATGATTTTTCTATGCTACTGGAGAAAATAAACAACTTTCAACAACATGTTTTCATCGCAGGCCCGATTCCGGCCTTGGGGAAAGGAATTGAATCTTTTAGCTCCTTGGACTCCTTGGGCTGAATACATGGCTGACGTCAGCATGCCTCAAGCACGGGATTAAGTTTATTGACAATTTCAATATCTTTTGGAACTGTAAAGACTGCTTTAGACCTGATGGGGTTCATCCAAACATCATGGGATGCCGGCTGCTTGGTGCCAACATATGTCACGCTCTTGGAATGCCATTTCCAAACAAGATAAGCATGAAGGACAGTACTCATAGGCAGAGTATCCACCCTCCCCCCAACCCTCTGACTAAAATCACCCAATGCTGAGGTATCTCAAGGGATCGGTTCTCAGACCGCTTCTTTTCAATCTCTATATGCTACCTCTGGGCCAAATTTTACAAAACAACAACATTAACTACCATAGCTATGCCGATGATACTCAAATATATATGGCTCACAAACCGTATGACAACAGCTCAATAGACTCACTGTGTCATTATATAGAGCACATAAATACCTAAAATTGTCTACAATTAAACCAAGATAAAACAGAGATTATTGTGTTTGGCAACAAAAATAAAATAACTAGTATAAGTAAAGAGCTGGATTCTCGGGCCCTAAAAACCAGGGACCAAGTGCGTAATCTTGATGTTCTGAACGGTCACCAAAACAGCATTCTACCATCTCAAAAATATAGCAAGAATTAAGGGCCTGGTGTCCCAAAAAGACCAAGAGAAGCTCATCTATGCTTTTATCTCTAGTAGGGTTGACTACTGTAATGGCCTCTTAACTGGACTCCCCAAAAAGACTGTAAAACAGCTGCAGCTCATTCAGAATGCTGCTACTAGAATGTTAACCAGGACCAAGAGAACGGAGCACATCACTCCAGTTCTTAAATCTTTGCACTGTCTTCCAGTCAGTTACAGAATAGATTTTAAAGTGGTGCTTTTAGTGTATAAATACACTAAAAGCACTAATACACATTTCCGATATGTTTGAAGAATATAAACCGAGCAGGGCTCTTAGATCCATGAACTCAGGTCAGCTAGTAGAGCTCAGAGTCCAAACTAAACATGGTCAAGCGGCGTTGAACAGTTATGCTGCCACACAACTGGAATAAACTACCAGAAGATCTTAGACGTGCCCCAAACGTATCAATTTTTAAATCCAGGTTAAAAACACTTCTCTTTTCACTTGCCTATGACTGAGCGCTTAAACTTAACCGCACTGTTTAGCCTTACAGCTTTTATAGCTTCCTATGTTTTTATCATGTTTTTATTCTATTTCTATTTTCTTATTCTGTTTAAACTGTTTTTTTATGATGTATTTTATATTTCTCTCTTTGACTTATTTTGTTATTAAATTTCTATTTTGCTTTCTTTTACCAATCGTAATGCAAGTTCTGGTGCTATCAGAGGAATAACCTGTGTGTAAGTGTAACAATCTGCGGATGACAGATAATGCAAGTTCTTGTGCTGCTGTTTAGACATCGATGTAGGGTATTTTCTCACAAAAGGATTGATGAGTTTATCCAAGCGCTGGAGTGCGAGGATTGAGATACCGGGGTGGTTCAGTAAACAGTTATGGTAACTGTAATTCATTGAGGATAAAATGCATGTACAGACATGACATAAATGTCCCCCTGGAGAGAGCCAAGTAAGACATTGATGCAAAGATTATTTCTCAAAGGGACTGACGGGTTCATCCTAGCGCTGGAATGCAAGGATTGAGATACCGGGGTGTTGACGTTCATGTACAGTCCCACTGGAGACAGCTGAGTTAGAGAATTGTAACAATCTGACTGTTTTAATTCTATTGCATTTTTTTATTTTTATTTTCATTGTAAAGCACATTGAATTGCTTCTATGTATGAATTGTGCTATATAAATAAACTTGCTTGCTTGCAACACACATCACTTTCACCGTGCCTGCAGCTGGGCCATCCTCCTTTGCCTTCACTGCATCCATCTCTGGGACACCCTTCACTGTGCTTGATGCTGGGCCTTCCTTCTTTGCCTCCACTGCATCTACTTCTGCTGGACCTTCCTTACTAGCCTCCACTGCATCTACTTCTGGGCCACCCTACATAACCTTAAATGTACCTACTGCTGGGCCTTCCTTCTTTGCCTCCACTGCATCTACTTCTGGGCCACCCTACATCACCTTAAATGTACCTACTGCCGGGCCTTCCTTCTTTGCCTCCACTGCATCTACTTCTGGGCCACCCTACATCACCTTAAATGTACCTACTGCTGGGCCTTCCTTCTTTGCCTCCACTGCATCTACTTCTGGGCCACCCTACATCACCTTAAATGTACCTACTGCTGGGCCTTTCTCCAACTCTTCCACTGTGCCTCTCTCTGGACCACCTTCCATTGCCTCCACCAAGCTTGCTGCTGGAACATCTTCCTTGATCCTTGATTCTTAGTGAGGCCATTCCCAAGGAGAACCACTGCACTTTTTACAGACACACCAGTCAGGAATTCCCTAGAGGAAGAGCAGAAGGTATCCTTGTCCAAGGTAAAACAAGAGGTCTTTGCCGGAAAGGAGAAAATGGCAAAAAAGAAAAGAAAGAAGTACACAAAAGAAAATGAGGATGAGAATGAGGAGGAAGAATTGATTTCAACAGAGGAGCAGAACATAACATCTTCCTTCAAAGAGCAAAAGGTGTCTGCAGAAAAGGAAAAAATGTATAAAGGAAAAGAAAGAATTGCACAAAAGAAAGGGAGGATGAAAGTGGGGCAGAGGAAGAATTTTGCATTGTCTGCCTGGAGAGCTATTCAAAATCAAAGGAGGTAAGGCTGTCTTGCTGGTCATGGGCATACATGGCCTGCGCTGATGGCAGTGACATCTACATGTGCCACAACTGTGAATCATTGAACAGTTTATAAAATTATTATCTATTGAATTTAAGTATGGCAAATCATTATGTCATTGTTTCTGCAAATTACTAGTGTTACACATTTCAGAGGTCATCTTTCACAGTTTTAAGCATTTTTGAATATTAACATCATTAGGCCTATCTCAATTAATATCATTGTATAATTCAAAGAAGTCATATTTTACTCTTTTTTTGCCATTACATGTCTTACATGTTTTTAGAAAATGTTATATAATTATCATATATTTTTCCTGAAGTAATCACAGAATGTTTTCCTTTTTAAAAAAATGTAATGAAAACTATCTCCACATGATCTCATTGTGTTATTTTGTTAATATGTCTATCTTGTACCATTTCATTAAAGTTTGGTTAAAGACAACACTTGACTCATCAGCTGATCAATGTATTTGAGTAAAACATACTTTAACTCAATTCAAATAATTAAAATCTTGCCTAGTCTTCGGCAAAAGTAGAATTGGACTTTTGCTTTTGACTGCGTATAATGATAATAATAATTTATTCATCTTCTATAACACTTTTCATTATAGAAAAAAAGCACAAAGTGCTTGAAAAAGCCAAATAAAATGACTACGATAGAGTAGGTCCTAACTAGAATCCTCCAACAGAGCTGAAGGACCCCAGTAACCAGAATGACCATCAAGAGGAACATGGCTTGAGCAGAGTGAGGACCAATGTGTCCAACCAGGGAGACGAGCAGGTCCAACCAGGGAGGCAGGCAGGCAGCACAATTCACCCAGCTCTTGGTCTTATCAGCACCCTACCATCTCTGCCATCCAACTGCGACCTCTCCAAAGCTGTCGACCCGCCCTCCACTCACACCTCGTCCTCCTCGATGTCCAGCCTCACTTTGTAGGACTCCAAGTTGCAGAAGTTGCTTCACAAGCTCATCACGAACAGAACTGTTCAATTCTCCAAAACTACAAACAAACACTCAGGCCCAGATCTGAATGTCCTTCATTTCAGTCCTTTGTAGATCTCCAGATAATAGGTCAAACCTCAATGCAGATTTTCAATACAAATATTCACAAGAAAATAATGAACTAGCTCCAATGAGTTGATTGCAGAAAAGCAAAATTTCAGTTAAATTGTTATGGATAAAAAAAAAGATGTATAATTGATCAGCATTTGATTAGCAACTCAAAAACAAAAAGTTAGTCAAGAAAAATGCACATGAAAAATACATAAATCAATAAAAAGCTATTAAAATAGCAGAGCGATCAGCCTAGCCTTCCATGAAGGCGCCATGGCAACCGGAATTGATAGCATATGATGCCTGACTTCTAAAAGAATTTGAACCATTTACAAAAAAAATCTTAAGAGACATTATTAGATACTACAGCAGTATTGTGATTATTTTGAGGTGTGCTTATATTTAGTTTTTTCAGTGTTACAATTGCCCTCACCAAGACTCTGACTTTTTTGCATTAAACCTAAAATTATAGTTTTGTCCTTATAAGTGAAAATATACCAATTGTATTAATAATTAATGCATATATATACACACAGTTGTGCTCAAAAGTTTGCATACCTTTGGAGAATTGATAATATATGTACCATTTGTAAAGAAAACATAAGTGAGCAGGCAAAACACGTCTTTAATTTCTTATGGGATTCATATTCAACTGTAGGTTATAACAGAATGGCACAATTATAGCACATGGAAATACCCCTTTTGAAAGTATTTTTGTTGGTTTACACATAATACATAATTTATCTGTATTCTGTTTAGTAATGCATTGAGACCTGTAGTTTTATTATAAGTTATGCATTTCTTCACCTCACCAGTAGGTGGCTACACGAGTAGTGATTTGTTGTGACAAGATACTGCAAGAGACCATAGGATAAGACACGTTTTGAGGTGGTAGTCGAGGCCGTGAATAACAGGACACGGTGTGTGTATGCGTGGTGATGTACTATTGAACTCGCTGTTTTGTGATGAGTCTTGCTGTGAAGGAATAAAACTGAACTTTTATACACTACTAGCACCGTCCCAGTCTGAGTGGTGTAACACAATCATAAAACAAAACATGGCAACAAAGAAAAAAATGAACTGACTCCTGTTCAAATGTTTGTATACTCAGCTTTCATGCAGAAGAATGCAAATTGTCTGCCAGTATTTTCTGATAACATGCTGCATTCATCTTTCCATCAATTTTCACAAGATTCCCCGTGCCTTTAGAGCTCACACATCCCCAAAACATCAGTGAGCCACCACCATGCTTCACAGTGGGGATGGTATTCTGTTCACTATAGGCCTTGTTGACCCCTCTCCACACATAGCACTTATGGTTGTGACCATAAAGCTCTATTTTCGTCTCGTCACTCCAAATTACAGTGTGCCAGAAGCTGTGAGGCGTATCAAGGTGTAGTCAAGCATATTGTAACCAGGCTTTTTTGTGGCATTGGTGCAGTAAAGGCTTCTTTCTGGCAGCTCGACCATGCAGCTCGACCATTTTTGTTCAAGTATCATTGTATTGTTCTCCTTGAAACAACCACACCGTCTTTTTCCAGAGCAGCCTGTATTTCTCCTGAGGTTACCTGTGGGTTTTTCTTTGTATCCCAAACAATTCTTCTGGCAGTTTTGGCTGAAATCTTTCTTGGTCTACCTGACCTTGGCTTGGTATCAAGAGATCCCTGAATTTTCCACTTCTTAATAAGTGATTGAACAGTACTGACTGGCATTTGCAAGGCTTTGGATATGTTTTTATATCCTTTTACATCTTTATAAAGTTCCATTACCTTGTTACGCAGGTCTTTTGACAGTTCTTTTCGGCTCCCCATGGCTCAGTATCTAGCCTGCTCAGTTCATCCATGTGAGAGCTAATAAACCCATTGACTATTTATACAAAGACACTAATTGCAATTTAAAAAGCCACAGGTGTGAGAAATTCACCTTTAATTGCCATTTTGCCCTGTGTGTGTCACCTTGTGTGTCTGTAACAAGGCAAACATTCAAGGGTATGTAAACTTTTGATCGGGGCCATTTGGGTGATTTCTGTTATCGTTATGATTTAAAAAGGAGCCAAACAACTATGTGATAATAAATGGCTTCCTATGACCACTATCCTTGAGTAAAAGACTGTTTTCTGCATGATCAGTCATATTTTCAAAATCAATGCCAAAATTTCACAATTTCTGCCAGGGTATGCAAACTTTATATATCTTATATCAAAAGATCACTATTGTATTTCAAGTAGTCTGTGAGTTGAAGGAAAATGTAAATTTGTTTTACAGTTGCCGCCAGTCTCCCCAGGAAATACTCAGGAGATGTGTAGTCAAACAATGCTGGAAACTCATGGAGCACTATGTAATTATATGAAATACATATTGACTCATATCGCAGAAAATATTCTACACACTGCAGTGAATGTATCCTAGAAAACATTCAAGACAGTATCAACTTTAACTTGTAATGGTTGCTAATAAACTCATAACCTTGCGATCAATGAAATCACTAGGAGATGGTGTCTTAGTCAACTGTAGTTAGAAGTCCCGCCCACAGTCTTCACACTGCCTATGCTTGAGAGTGCCCCGGCTACAGCCAGATACTTCTCAAAAATGTACACCCCGGCCACCAAATGCAGGTAGGTTTTAGCACTGGTGGCTAAAATGTTAAATTCACAGGCCACATTCACATTAACTGTCACAATCAGTGCTCTAGCCAGTTCAATAATTTAATAAAAACAGTAATGTTTCTCTTGTAGTTATTATTAGAAAGAGTACTCATAGTCAGATTTTTCACAGGGACACCGTAAGACTCGAAGACTATAGAACAGGGCTGCTCAATCCTGTTTCTGGAAATCTACCACCCTCTAGGTTTTCTCTCCAACCCTAATTTTGCACAACTGATTCTGATAATGAGCTGCAGTAAAAGTTTAGTTAAAATAGTTCTGGGGTTGGAGAGAAAACCTGCTGGATGGTATATCTCCAGGACCATGATTGAGCAGCCCTGCTCTAGAACATATCTTAAAAAGGAGGGCCCTACAGCCGTGCAAAAATAGATTATGAAATAAATATTCCATCCTGAATAAATATTTTCAGGATGGACAACCCACCCTGACCAAACTACACAACTTTGTACTAATAGTCTGGTCCGTCTGACTACCACATGCTCACTCTCATTGGACCAATCGGCGTGGCATGTGTTCAGCATGCAGTAGACATGCATCTACGGTGGGCAGTAGATAGTTTGTTATAAGTTGAGCTGGAGACGTAACCAAGTATGCTTCTCTTCATAACGTTTTTTCTCAGAAATTAGCTAGATCAATACACCAAGTCCCTTGGCTCTGTTATATCCTCTGTCATAATGGTCTTTCCTATCACTGTTATGTAGATTACACTCAGCTTTTCTTCTCCATTCCCCCCTTCCTACACCCAGGTTTCAACGTGCATCTCTGTGTGCCTGGCTGACATCCCAACCTACCAAAGAACCCCCACATTCAAATCTTTTCTCTAATGAGCTCTAAACCCAGCCGCTGTCAACTGAACCCTATTACAACTAATCTACTTAAGGAGCTACTTTCTATGCTTGGTCCACCTGTGTTGAAAAGAATAGCATATTATCTATATTACAGATGTGTATCTAGCTTGCTAAAAATGACAGTAATGAAGCCTCTTAGAAAAGGTTAAAAATCTAACCTGGTTTCAGATAAATTAAACCCCTATTGGCCAACATGGAACCTCACGTTCTTTTCGAAAATTTTAGAAAAATCTGTTTCCCAGCAACACGCTGCCTCCCTGAAGACAAATAATATTTACAAAAATTGCTCCAGTCCTGTTTTAGACCCCATCCTAGTACTGAGACTGCACTTGTGAAGGTGGTAAATTACCTTTTAACTGTATCAGAATAAAGGTCCAGCGTCTGCTCTGCTTCTTGACCTTAGCGCTGCCTTTGACATCATTGAT
The DNA here is from genome assembly GCA_016801175.1 of Esox masquinongy. NCBI lineage: Eukaryota > Metazoa > Chordata > Actinopteri > Esociformes > Esocidae > Esox > Esox masquinongy. The sequence goes on from JACXGI010006749.1 coordinate 16,229, forward strand.
CACTCCCTTCTTTTGGAGAGATTGGAAGTCCATGTTGGGCTATACCGACACATTCTTGCCAGGTTTAGATCTTATCTATCAGCAAGATATCAGTTTGTGTGTTGATGGTCTGCCCTCAACAATAAATCAACGGTACGCTTCAGTGTTCATCAAGACTCGGTTTTGGGACCTCTATTAATTTCACTATATACAGTGGATATAAAAAGTCTATATCCACAGCTTCTTTCCATAAAAATTTACTAGTTTCTACAGAAGATCAGATCTACAAAAAATAATGCAGAAGAGTGTCACACCTTCAGCTGCAACAGCACCCTCTCCTGGCTGACGTGCGCTACAGCGGTCCACGTCGCCGGCTTACTGAGCAACCACCGTCTTCCATTGACATCTTGAATGCACCTATGCCATTGATTTCACCAGCCTGCAAACCATCTGTCTATGAGGCGGAGCTTCTGTATTCCACTGTCTTTCATTTCAACTTTATTGGGTATTGTGTATATGCATGCTATCTGTTTTGCTGCTACGCCAGTGTTCTATTTTGAGAAAAGCTTCACTGCCTACGCAGTGCTTGGTTTATTGATATAATACCTTTTCTTCGATTCCATGACTGGTTTCCGTCACTTAACCTACACCGCGACAATAAGCTAATCCATGCTTTTGTTACTTCAATATTACACTATTGCAATGCTCTTCTGTCCTGTTACCCTGATAAGATAATAAGTACATTTCTATTAATGCTAAATACACTGCTAGAGTCATAACTATAATTAAAAATAAATCACATTACTCCAGTACTAGTCTCTCTACAATGGCTGCCTGTTAATGCTTGGCCTGATTTTAAGGTTTTACTGTCAACCTACAAAGCATTATTAAATGACTTTCTCCAACTTAACTCTCTGAATTGTTACTGCTGTACATACCTACACCTACACCTCAGAGTGTATCCTAATGACTTATCTCTTCAGTATGGTATGTGATTACGTGTAGTCTTGCGCAGGGGTGTGGATTTCCAAACCATCCCTGCTGTTTCAGGCCTTTAGTTTTTATGATTCAATAGAATTGTGCCAGGGGACTAGTTTTTTTCTGCCCTGTCTCATTCCCAATTGTTTATGTTCCATTAGTTTATGTGACTTAGACAAGGGAATGTCTGTATTTTATGCTGAGCTTGTAGTGGAAGATTGTTCCCTTTTTCCCGCAAAAAAGATGCCATAACTCAGGAGTTTGTGAATTCAAAAAATAGACTTTAATGAGGATCATAAAAGCTGTGTTGATCTGCAGAACAGCCAACCCGTCTCAGTCTCAGGTCTCAATGTTTATAGATTTCCATCATTACACAACTCATTTTCTGACATCGATTGTTCTTTGCTTTCTGTGCCCAGTGAAACAATCAACCTTTCTGAGACCTTTCCCAAAAAATACAATGGATTCATACACTCTTTTTGGAGAGTCAAGGAAGGGCCACAGGTCCTCCTGCCCTCCACATGATAAAAACACCATCCACTCATTGTACAGATCATGGGAGTAGTAGTAGAGCAGAGGCAAGAATACAGATAGGAAGATGCACCTGCTGTCCCTCTTAGATATTCATATTGTTCATCAGTCCCTTTTTGGTCACAAGAGTACAGTTAGGAGAAAAACAAGATTCACCTGTAGGCCTTCACACACACACACACACACACACACACACACACAGTCTACTGTGTTATTATTCATCAGCCTCTCTTTCTCAGCAATCAAATGTGGAAGAATCAAAGACAGACTGTTTAGAAAAATAATAATATGAGCCCTTAGGCTCAAGGGACCCGGTTAAATGTTTTATCAATTAACACCCAATTAATATATAAGTAATTGCATAAAATAGTTCCAACCTTTAGAATGTTCTGCAGACATCGATTTTTCATTCATTGTAACTTCATTGTTCATTCAAAGATATATTGATTATACCTTGCTGAAGTTTGCAAAGTGTGAGACTACATACAGTGAGGGAAAAAATTATTTGATCCCCTGCTTTTGTATATTTGCCCACTGACAAAGAAATGATCAGTCTATAATTTTAATGGTAGGTTTATTTGAACAGTGAGAGACAGAATAACAAAAAAATCCAGAATAATGCATGTCAAAAATTTTATAAATTGATTTGCATTTTAATGAGTGAAATAAGTATTTGATCCCCTCTCAATCAGAAAGATTTCTGGCTGAAATTAGGAGCACTCCCTTTAAGAGTGTGCTCCTAATCTCAGCTCGTTATCTGTATAAAAGACACCTGTCCACAGAAGCAATCAATCAATCAGATTCCAAACTCTCCACCATGGCCAAGACCAAAGAGCTGTCCAAGGATGTCAGGGACAAGATTGTAGACCAACACAAGGCTGGAATGGGCTACAACACCATCGCCAAGCAGCTTGGTGAGAAGGTGACAACAGTTGGTGCGATTATTCGTAAATAGAAGAAACACAAAAGAACTGTCAATCTCCCTCTGTCTGGGGCTCCATGCAAGATCTCACTGCGTGGAGTTGCAATTGATCATGAGAACGGTGAGGAATCAGCCCAGAACTACACGGGAGGATCTTGTCAATGATCTCAAGGCAGCTGGGACCATAGTCATCAAGAAAACAATTGGTAACACACTACGCCGTGAAGGACTGAAATCCTGCAGCGCCCGCAAGGTCCCCCTGCTCAAGAAAGCACATGTACAGGCCCGTCTGAAGTTTGCCAATGGACATCTGAATGATTCAGAGGAGAACTGGGTGAAAGTATTGTGGTTAGATGAGACCAAAATCGAGCTTTTTTGGCATCAACTCAACTCGCCATGTTTGGATGAGGAGGAATGCTGCCTATGACCCCAAGAACACCATCCCCACCGTCAAACATGGAGGTGGAAACATTATGCTATGGGGGTGTTTTTCTGCTAAGGGGACAGAACAACTTCACCGCTTCAAAGGGACTATGGACGGGGCCATGTACCGTCAAATCTTGGGTGAGAACCTCCTTCCCTCAGCCAGGGCTTTGAAAATGGGTCGTGGATGGGTATTCCAGCATGACAATGACCCAAAACACACAGCCAAGGCAACAAAGGAGTGGCTCATGAAGCAGTGGAGTGGCCTAGCCAGTTTCCAGACCTTAATCCCATAGAAAATCTGTGGAGGGAGCTGAAGGTTCGAGTTGCCAAACGTCAGCCTCGAAATCTTAATGACTTGGAGAAGATCTGCAAAGAGGAGTGGACAAAATTCCTCCTGAGATGTGTGCAAACCTGGCGCCCAACTTCAAGAAACGTCTGACCTCTGTGATTGCCAACAAGGGTTTTGCCACCAAGTACTAAGTCATGTTTTGCAGAGGGGTCGAATACTTATTTCACTCATTGAAATGCAAATCAATTTATTTTTGGCATTTTTGGCATGCGTTTTTCTGGATTTTTAGGAAAACCTCTATAAGCTGTCCTGTTGCATGCAAGGAATGCTCTTTATTTTTTCTGGTGTCCTATTGAACCTCAGGACCACACCTTGTACCCCGCCTCAAGACTCCCTGGCCTGACTACTCCTGGTTGTACTGGAGATCTAGCTGCTGCCACAGCTCACACCCCAGACCCTGTCCCTGTCCTTGTCCACCTGCTTACGCAGCTGACTTTGATTCTTTCTTTAGACTCTGGACACAGCCTCCCTTCACAGGTCATTTAAACATGCGAACACATTGATGTGGCCCAAAAGATCACATACTTATAATCTTCACCCGGCACAGCTAAGGTGACTGGCCACCACTCAGAGTCTAGCTCCTCTCTAGGTGTGTTCCTAAGTTTCAGTCCTACTAGGGAGTATCCTAGCCACTTGTCACGGTGTGGGTAGGCAGGAACCAGAAGCGGATGTGGTGTTGAACACAATGTTTTAATTAACACAAAAGTCCTTCCAATGCAGTGCAGGAAAGCGTACTGAAGACAATTTACAAGATGGCCGAACAGGCACAAGATCAAATAAACAAGTGTTTGCCCTAGGCAAAACTACTAGACAAACACATACTGTACTACTCAACAGCACACATGTAACACCAAACAATAGTGGACAAAACACTGGGTAATAGGGAGACATATATACACATGGCAATGAGGGAATTGCGCAATAAGACAAGACAGTCCAAGTACGCGTTCAAGTGCAGGAGGGAAACGGGACGATTGCAGCTAGAAAGCTGGGATGTCTCTGCAAGGGGCGGGGTCCCAGGTGGAATCGGGCACCACTGTGTATCAATTCTTGTTGTTGCTTCCTCATTGGGTTTTCAGGCTGGGTATCTGTAAAAGCACTTTAACTGCTGATGTGAAAATGGCTTTATAAAATCAATTTTATTTTTATTTTATTTAAATATGATATTGCACATATTGTATATTAAATCCTTTTAGGATTTTTAGCACAAATTCCCACATTATCTAACTTATTATTTCTTATTATCATTAATATATAGAAGCAGTTCCCACCAAACCTGATTATTTTATTGGCTAAACCTAGTGGTCCCTTCAGTATTCTCTGATGTAGGATGGTTAGAGCATGATTCAAATACAGTATTTAGGTTACGTGTGTCTATTCCTTGTCAACATCTGCTATTAATCTGTCTTCAATCACCTCACCTCTTTCATTTTCTGTCTCTCCTACTACCTTGTGTTGAAATTTGTTTAAATCTTTCCATTTTCCTCTGTCAGTCAAGTAAGGAAACAAAGGGTCAAACACTGTATTGATATAAAGGAAAGTCTATCACAATATGTCATTATACCTTTGTAATTCACTGGCACATGGTCATCAAGATTTCATTATCACCGCTGTCAACTATAGCTAGGTTTGTGTAGCTTAGTTATTAACCTGGGTCCGAAGCAATGATATTAGAAACAAGTAAACCAGCCAGCTGGCTCAGACAAAACCAAAAATATCACCAGAGTCAAATAACATAAAATCAGTTTCTCGAACCAAATATCATGCAAATATTATCAGCAATCTTTGACTAACATTACAAAATTGCTCTTGCAGTGCCTGTACTACTCTTTGCCACTTGGAACAAAACTGTGAAAGAAAAACCTGTGCAGGAATATCTTTGATAAAAGAACAAAAAGTATGAAACCAACATCACGGCCCGTCTGCCTGGCTTGAGTTCACAAGTCATCACAACGGCAAGCAAAAAATTATACTTTTAGAACATTTTTTCACAGTAATAGAGGACATGACCTGTGTAACCTCAATGGTAGATACCAGCCTGTGTATGTTGCCTAATCAGTACTATGTGTTGTTAATATGGGTAACAGAAAATTTAATAATTCACTTTAATGTTATTATTACAGATCCCTTACAATGAATCATGTATGGGTGCAGTAAGTGGTAGCAAATGGTTATATATCAGAATTCCTAGTCTATTACATCAGCTAGGGATAATTTTGTGGACACAGATTAAACCTAGTCCTGGGCTAAAAATTCAAGCTCAGTGGAGATCTCCACTCTTTTTAAAATGAGTACTTATACTTCTGAATATTTTTTGTTGCAAAGAGTGAAATGCTAACATTGTCCATAGTGAAATACCAAAATGTGCTAGGGAGTTTCCTAGCCACTGTGCATCAACCCTGTTGTGTGCTTGCTCTTTGAAGTTTCAAGCTGGTTATCTGTAAAAGCACTTTGTGACAATTAGTGATGTAAAAAGGGCATTTTAAAATGAATCTGATTGATTGAATTTTATTGCTAGCAGCTATTTCCGTTATGTCACCAAATTAGCCCACTTAATATTATGTGCTCCCCTGAATGTTTAAGTCACTCTCACTCAGATGTTACATGAACATGGCATATTGTAAGTCATGCTAAAATATATAGAAATAAAGACATTTAGCTTGAAAATTATTTTACCAACCCATGGCAAGCTAGCTGTGTAATATTACCTTTGAATCAAAACAAAGGCTGTTGGGGTCATTCAGGTTTTCCACTGTAAGAGGTTGACCATTCACAATTGCCATTGCCCCGTAAAAGACAGTGTGGAGGGAAGCATCATCTAGTCTGCTAGAAGAGAGTGACAAAGTGGATCGAAGTACATTTCTCACAGTTCAGATTTGCCATTCCCATACACCTCCAGCATGACTGGAATGAGGTGCATTAAACTTGAAGTCACACTGCTTGTCAGCTAAAAACACTGTCAGTCAGTCCGTATCAATCTCCTTCAGAGCTTCTGTTAGCTCGTTCTTGGCACCTACGAAGTTGGTCATAACTTATCTGACGTACTGCTCCCGTAATAGCAATGAAGCAGCGCAGACCATTTATGAAGTCATCCATAGAAAGGTGATCCAACATTTCAATGTGAATATGTAAAGAAACATGTAAAGAAATGTCCATATCGCTCAACCTTCTTCAGTGGTGAACGGACCGAAACAATCCATTCCACAGTAGGTGAATGGTGGCACTGGGTATAGACTCTCTGGGGGAAGGTCTGCCATTCTTTGTTCTTCCGTGGACCTTCTTAGTCTACGGCAAGTGACACATTGGCGTAAATAGGAAGCTACAACTCTATTTATCCCAGGAATCCAACAGCCATTGGATCTGATCTTGTTGATAGTGAAGCCTTTGCCTTGATGCCTCACCTTTTCATGGTGATGAGCAATAAGCATATTGGTGATGTGATGGCTCTTTGGCATAATCACTGGTTGTCTGAATGTCTCAGGTAGCAATACCTTGTGGAGCCTTCCTCCTACCTTGAGGATCCCACCTTTATCAAGAAAGGCATCAAATCAATGCAGTTTGCTGCGAAGCGAAAGTGTAGTCCCTTTAATCAACAACTTTATCTCTTCAGCATACGCTTTCCTCGGCAAATCCTTGATGATGATGCTTTCAGCATTCTGACGTTCAGCCACTGTACTGTGATGACTTGACTTGTCTTTTGTGGAGCGGCGGTAGAGACGCGCTACAGCTTGGGTGGCTCGAGACCATGATGACAATTTAGAAAGACGATCTGTGAGACTCGTTTGCTCTACTGTCTGTTTGTTGAAAGTCAGGACCCTTTTAACTACTGGGTCTTCTGTTAGTAGCTCTGTGCTTACATGTGCAGTAGGATGAATATCCCTCTCCCATAACAACTTTGGCCCTGTAAACCAGTTGGATGCGAGCAACTCGTTGACACTTAGTGAAGCATGGTCTGCTGGATTTTCTTCCGAAGGGACGTAGCGCCACTGTTGAGCCTGGAAATAGTAGTAACTTTGAGCGGGGCGACTCTGGATTTTCCAATAACCAGGGCACAGCTAATATTTCCCTTTTCATTTGTGATTCTCAAATATGAACACTGGCCATAACCCCTAGTACTTGCATCAGAGAAATTATGGAGTTCTCTTTTCACAATCTTTTCACTGTCTATTGGTGTGTAACACCTTGGTACAGCAATCTAAATTGAGAAGATCTTGTTTCCAATGATCCAACCTTGGTCTCAGGTCGTCTGTAAGTGAGTCATCCCAGCCTGAGCCATGCCGGCACATTTCTTGCAGCACCGTCTTAACATTGAGGAGGAATGGGGCAACAAATCCCAGTGGATCGTACAGAGAGGCAACCGCTGATAAGATGCCTCGACGGGTTGCTGGTTGTTCCTTGAGGTTGATGCAGAACTTTAGGCTGCCAGACTCTATGTCCCAATGGATTTCTAAAGCTCGTTCTAATGGCAGTTCATCAAAATCAAGGTTGAGTTCCTTTACCTCGCTGGCTCTCTCTGAGGGTGGTATGCTCTCTAAAATCGCTCTGTCGTTTGACATGAACTTATTTTAGTCTCGGTCCTCCTATAGCACAGGGTTGTTGTGTTCCTTGGCAAGCTGTATTGCTTCTTCTGCGCTTGCCACACTGGTAATGCAAACATCCACACAGAAATCTGTCATCACGAATTATGAACCTGCAGGATAGCAATGCTCATTTTCCTTGTCAAGGTACCGTAGTCCGTAGTTGGCACAACCCGGTGGGGATGTGGCACTGAAAAGGTGGACTTTCATCCTGAACTCCAATGGTTCAGAGTTCAAATCGTCATTTTTCCACCAGAGAAAGCATATGAAGTCTCTATCTGCTTCCCAGACAAGGAAATTATGGAACATTTTTTCAATGTCACACATCATTGCTATGGGGTGTCGTCTGAAACACAGTAGGACCCCGGTTAAACTGTTCATTAGGTCTGGTCCTTGAAGGAGATGTTTGTTTAGCCTGGTCCCTTTGCATCTGGCAGAACAGTGGAAGACAACTCTGAGCTTCCCTGGTTTCTTTGCGTGGTATACCCCATGGTGGGGAATATACCACCTTTCTCCTTCCTTCCCTTCACAAGGAACTTCCTTCGCATCTCCCTTCTCGATAACTTTGTTCATGAACTGTACGTAATGCTCTCTGTACTGTTTGTCCTTGAGCAATTTTCTTTTTAGATAGTCAAGCCTCGCTGACGCGAGTAGCTTGTTGTTTGGATGTTGGGGTCTTTCCCTAAATGGTAGGGGCATCTCGAAATGACTCGAGCTGTCCTGTCTTATTCCTTCTCTGAGACACTTTAAGAAAAGGAGGTCGTCTTGGGACACTGTTTCGCCATCTGCTCCATCGTTCCTAAAGTCAGACTCCAGTAGCTTCATTACGGCTTCTGGAGTAATTGGGGGGAGCTCTTTCACCGTGACCCTATGACACATATAGTTGGCTTCTGGTATATCATAATCTGGCAACGAGCACCCCACTATACTCCATCCGAGATCTGTGCAAACCGCATAGGGCTTGTTATCTCCGCCTACAATCACTTGCCTAGGTGCCAGTGTTCTGGAGCTGTTGTAATTGATGAGAAGACCGATTTCACAATCCTGAAGTAGAGGGATTTCCTCTGCCATCTGTGTCAGGTGATGAAATCATGTAGCTGTTTCTTTTGTTGGAATGGGGGCACAATTGATTAGAATGCAGTTTTTGGTGTAGGCTGGGGGAAGTTCTATAAACGTGGAGTTGTAACTTCGCACCCTAAGCCCTAAAACCCTTTTACTTGGCATGACTGAGTCTCTTCCCACCATGGTGGTCAACTTATGATTAACTGGGCATGAGTGTGCTTGTAGCTCTTCACTTACTTCCTGATCCACAAAGACAGTGTCGCTTTGAGTGTCAAGCAAGGCATATACTAACCTTTCTGAGACCGGGTTGCCTTTGGAGAACAACCACACTGGTACTATCATTGATGTCTTAGTAGAAGGTCCAGTCTCTACATTAAGTGAAGTAGCAGTGGTTGTCGTTCGTGTGCTACCTTGGTTCGAGTCTGGATCATGGTTTTCCTTCTTTATATATTTGTCATCATGTAGACACGTTACAGGTAACACATGAGTGTCGGTGGTGGCAATCTTTTGCACTGTGCCCTGGTTTTATGCAACCATAACAGAGTCTCTTTTCCTTAATGTATTGCCTTCTATCTGCCAGGGGTTTGGTCATGAATTCTGGACAGCAGTGAATCTCATGTTTACTATTTTCACAGAATGTGCATGGCTTTGAAGAGAGTTTGGTTGACCTTTGTCCTTCATTATCTATGACAGATTGAGTGTGAAAGACACTTACCTTACTCCTTTTGTTTATGTTGGATTTCTCCAAGACAGGCTCAGAGGCATGGAGAGCAAGGAATGACGTGATTGGGTTGCAGGCGACTTACAATTCCATAGTCAAAAAGGTTGCAAAATCATGGAAATTAGAGTGTCTTAGACAAGTTCTGTGTGACTTCCCGGTTCCACTGAGTTGCTGCCCATTCAGGCAATTTCATTACCAGTTTCCTGTTCTCTTCACAGTTGTTTAAAATCCCAAGACCTGTGACATAGGGCATTGCTTCATCAAATGCATTGATAAAACCAGAGAAGCTCCTTAATCCTTCTGCATCCTTTGACTGGATTTTTGGCCACTTCGCTAGCCCTTCTCTAAATGCTCATTGTGTTACAAATGGCTGACTGTAGCGGTGATTCATCTTATTCCACGCATTTGTATACACCTTGTCGTCATTTCTGCAGAAGATGCCATCCAGTGTCTTATGTGCTGGGCCACCAACGTATTTGCTTAAATAGTGTAGTTTGTCTGCTGAGGAAATGCACTTTCTATCAATAAGCAACATAACTGAGAGCACAGGTTGCTGTGACAGTAGTGCATTTGGATTAGAAGGCGGTGTTGCTATATTACTGGTTTGCTGAATGGGATTTGAGAGGATGGGTTGCTGTGCAAGTGAGCTAATATGCTGCAGTACTGTGGCATTGTAACTGATAGAGGAACCACCGGACACTGTAGATATCTAGTCTAGCTTTAGCTACTCTCAACTCTTTCTCTGCCTTTAATCCCTTTGTTTTTCTTATTGTAGCCGCATGTTGTACTCACGGCAAAATCAGCTGCTGCATCTGCCCTTTTTGCAGTTACGCTGGAACTTGAAGACACCTAACGGATGGGCTTGTATTGCAGCATGAATGTGAGACAGTTGACCCGTATATAGAGCGGGCATACTCATGATCCAGCAGCTCATGAAGGCACTATCTTTCCCTTTCACTGTCAAATGTGTCAATGCCTGAAATTATTTCATAAGCAATTTTTAATACAGTGAGGGAAAAAGTATTTGATCCCCTGCTGTTTTTGTATGTTTGCCCACTGACAAAGAAATTATCACTCTATAATTTTAATGGTAGGTTTATTTGAACAGTCAGAGACAGAATAACAACAAAAAAATCCAGAAAAACACGTCAAAAATGTTATAAATTGATTTGCATTTTAATGAGTGAAATAAGTATTTGATCCCCTCTCAATCAGAAAGATTTCTGGCTCCCAGGTATCTTTTATACAGGTAATTAGCTGCGATTAGGAGAACACTCTTAAATGCGTTTTTCTGGATTTTTTTGGTTTTTTTGTTATTCTGTCTCTCACTGTTCAAATAAACCTTCCATTAAAATTATAGACTGATCATTTCTTTGTCAGTGGGCAAATGTACAAAATCAGCAGGGGATCAAATACTTTTTTCCCTCACTTTATGTCATTTGTCACAGCATCACAAGCATCTATGCAACATCTCGTAGAATTGGATAAAGAGATTTAATCTCTAATTTCTTCATAAAGACTTATTACATTGTCTCTTCCGATATTCAATGTGTCTATAAGAGCAGCAATTTCGTTGTCAGGAATATCCTCGTCTTGTCTAAATGCAAGCATTTACTCTGTGGGTTTCCAAATGCAACCAGAGCGACGAAGCTCCTCTCTTTCCTTTGCATATTGAAGCAGCTCTCTCTGTTGGTCTGGCTCGCCGTCTGTCGGTAGTTTTAATACTTCGATTTCGTCACGTAGCGTGTTGGGTTAAGCTCTTACTATAGCGGTCCCGGCTGATACATAAAAGACTTGGCTCTTGAACTGGTGTTATAAAGGGTTTGAATTAACTTTTCTTTTGAGAAAAGTCAGCCCGGTGCTAAACATTGTGCGAATCATGAAAGATTTGTTCTTTTTGAACAAATCTTTTCAGTGAACTGGGTGTAGATTTGTTCAGTGAATCACTTTTGCGCAAGAAAATCACAGAGCTTTAGGCTGCTGTGAAGTCGGAATGCAAACTCTTTCATCACCAATGCTTAACACTTGTCAGATGTCACAATCCACTGAATAACTATAATTTCAAAAATAATCAGGGAAGCCAATAGGCTATGTTAGCCTCATACAGGTCTTTAGCGGATCTGAAACGTAGCCTATACCCGAGCCGACGTATAGGCCTATGCCTGAACTTCCTATCCAAATAACCCACGGGATCCGACTATTAACAGGGGCGGAGCCAGAGGGGTGGCCGGGGGGGACACTGGCCACCTCTGAAATATGATTGGCCACCCCGGGTGCCACCCCAAACTTTTATTCACTACCGGCTGTTTGATTTGCTACTGGCCGCTGATTGACATCTCATTTCAACTCTTGATGAAAGAGGCATTTATTTTGAAGTTTGACTGCGCTTTTATTCAAACCAAGGACGAGGAACAGATAATTTTGAGGTTGGTTGTGAGATACAGAAGAATAATTGGCTACATGCACACTATAACTTTGTTGGTGATGGTTCCATTCAGTTTATGAAGTGAGCGTTGCAACTTGCGAGCAAGCCATGGGAGGCGAAGGAAAGTAAAACTTTTCCCAACTTTAAGCAAATCACCCGTGGCCAACACAGGGAACTGACAATCACGGGATTTGTGTAGATGGTTGCGCAAGGAAAGAGGAGGGTTTGAGAATGTTTTACAAAAACTAGCATAAATTGCTTTATCAAAGCCAGCAAAAACTGTATTTTATAAAGAAATTAAAGCGATTTGGCTGAACGTGACTGCACATAAAGTATACTTATGTTTCAACAAAGCCAGCTAGCTACTGTTTATATGTTAGTATTACGAAAATTTGCATAAAATCCTAATTTTTGCAAAGCCAACAAAAACTGTACTTTATAGAAAAATATGAAATTTGGCTAAACGTGACCACATGTAAAGTATACATTTCAACAAAGCTAGCTAGCGGTTGTTTATAAGTTACACTACTCATCTGAATCCGTGGATGGAGCCCCCTGTGTACATTTGCATAAATATTAAAAAAATATATGTTTTTTAAATATCCTACATTTTTTTTAGATAATATCTAGACATCTTCGTGAGGCGTTCCGTATATAATTTGTGTTCCTACACTGCGTGCACAATTATTAGGCAAATCGTATTCCTCAAGATTTATTTTATTGTTGAACAATCACAATGCCTTATGTCAATCCAAAATATCATTGAACCTCAAACCTGAATGTTAAACAAAGGAAAAGTTAGTTTTGATCTTTCTCAGGGGAATACATAAGAATGCAGAATTATTAGGCAACAATTGGTGTGCAGATTTATTAGGCAACTAATCAAAAACACAATTTCTTCCAACTCACATGCTCATTCTAAATTTTTAAAGTGTAACAAATAAGTAACACAAAATGACAATTAAAAATGTTTGTCCTTTCTAAAATATTCAGTGACCAATATAACCACCCTTCTTTTCAATAACTGCCATGAGCCTTCCATTCATGGAGTCTGTCAGTTTCTTGATCTGTTCACGATCAACTTTCACAGAAGCAGCAACCACAGCCTCCCAAATGCTGTTCAAAGAAGTGTATTGTCTTCCCTGACTGTAAATCTCACATTTGAGAAGGGCCCACAAATTCTCAATAGAATTTAAATCAGGAGAGGAAGGGGGCCAGCTCATTATTCAGGCATCTTTGCGGCCTTTGCTGGCTAGCCATGCAGTGGAGTACTTGGATGCAAGTGATGGAGCATTGTCCTGCATGAAGATCATGGCCTTCTTGAATGCTGAGGACCTCTTCCTGTACCACTGCTTGAAGATAGTATCCAGAAACTGGCAGTAGGTTTGGGAGGTGAGTTTCAGTCCGTCCTCAACCCGAAAAGATTCAACTACCGCATCCTTAATGATAGCAGCCCATACCAGTACCACTCCTCCACCTGGCTGGCGCCTGACTCGAAGTGGTCCCGTGTGTCCACTAGTGATCCAGCCACGGGTCCATTCATCTGGTTCATCAATAGTCACTCTCATTTAATCTGTCCATAAAACCTTTGAAAATTCTGTCTTCAGGTATTTCTTTGCCCAATCTATACAGTACATTTCAAACCTTATTCAGTGGTGGACGTGTTTCAGCCTTCTTGACCTTGGTCATGTCTCTGAGCACTTGACACCTTGTACATCTGGACACCCCAGGTAGGTTGCAGTTCTGGAATATGATGTCACTGGAGGATAATGGGTTCTTGGTAGCTTCACGTTTAATTCTTCTCAAGTCTTTTGCAGTTAATTTGCGTCTTTTCTTCTCCATGCGTTTTTTGCACCCCATTTGACTATTCGCAACAAAACCTTTGATTGTCCGGTGGTCACGCCTCGATAGTTTAGCTATTTCAAGAGTGTTGCATCCGGCTGAAAAGCATTTTACAATTTTTGACTTTTCAGTGTCAGTTAAATCTCTTTTTTGGCCCATTTTACCTGAGGTCATAAAGCCACCTAATAATTATGCACACCTTGATATTAGGTGTTATTCACTGTTTCCACACCCTCTCTCATTACACCAATAAATTTTGCCTGAAAATGATTCAATCCAATGAGCATTCAAGTTTATATGGTTTGGAGTTGGATAATGTGCATATAAATAATGATACAATCAGAATACTCACTTGCCTAATAATTGTGCACACAGTGTATGGGGATCACGACCTGCGTTAAAGTCTCACCAAAACTGACCACCGCTGACTGAGCGCATAGTGTACATTTCCATAAATATCCAGAAATGTAATCACTAGAATCATACGGCAGACTTTAGCTAATATCTAGACATTCTAACAAAGAGATTGGTACACAGTTTGTGTTCCTATGGCTATGGCAGACTGCGTAGTAGATTTGGACCAAAACCGGTCACCATTACGCGCTGGAGAATCCAAATCTTTCTTTGTTAGTGGTCGATTCCTTGATGCCCAAGCACAAACGTCTACTAGTAAGCATATTACTGGCTAATAACCTGTTAAAACGGCCAGTGGCAAAAGCAATACAGTTCATAGAAGCAATTTGTGGTGGAGGTAAACTTAATAAGAAACGTTAGTCAGTTTAACACAATCCTCAATGGAGTCTAGCGACTGCTGAAACGTGTAATGCCGTGGCGTAGTGGTTATAGACAGTTATAGACCTAAGCTCGAATCTACTGAGAGCAACGACGTTAATTAATTATTTCTGGTAGATTCCACGATTCTCTCGTCTTTTCACTTGATGCAAAAGTTAGTTATCGTCAACTTTATTGATAGTTATTGTATAAATGTCATTCACGAATGAAAGAAAAAGGTACGTTGTTTTGCCATGAAAGAAAAAATACGTTCTTATGCCATGAAATGAAATAGCTTTGGCAGACTCGCTAGCAATTGCTCAAGTCTTATGACTATTCCATTAAGTTAGTAGATACCGGTAAAGCTTGTTACTGGTTAATACTCTGTTAAAATGGCCAGTGGCAAACGCAATACATAGCCGCTATTTGTGGTGGAGGTAAACTTAGTAAGAAACGTTAGTCAGTTTAACTGTATCAATGTCATTCACGAATGGCAAATTAACTATTAAAACGGCCAATGGCAAAAGAGGATTTGTTCAGGATAAAGACAAGAGGCTGTACTGACACCTGTGAAACATACAGCTCCGTGGTGTAGTGGGTAACGACACAGCCTTTCATGTGAGTGAATCTCGAGGTGGCAAGACTTTCTATTGTGGGCCGGCTGAACTAGGCTTGCCTGGTTTCTTGTTTAGAATTGCAGTTGATTTTCACTTTCAAAAAAATGACATATACAAATGTCATATATCATATGATTATGGATATAGTCTCCATACAACCTTCTGCCATTCATCTTTACATTAATAATTTTATCAGGGACTACTGAGGAGGTTACAACCCTCATAGAGTGGAGGGGGGCAAAAAACTGGATGGGACTGAGTAGAGATAATAAAGTTTATAATTTGGGCAAATATTACAGGTTCACTTAAATACAAAAAAGTCATCCAAGCCATGATAGTTGAGGTATGATGTGCATTGTGGTAGCATGTGGTAAATAGGCACCTGCTGCTGCCAGTCAAACGGCATTTTATGTAGAACACCAGTTTTCTATAGTTTCTTTCACTAGTTTTTACTCAATAGTTTTTACAAATAAAGAAAATAGCAAATTACAGATGGAATTGCTTAGTATTTATCAGTTTACATTATTAGTTGTCATGTGAATTTACACTGTCCTGATGTAACATCTACTTTGTTTTTCCCAGAGCCTTCGTGAATCAGGCAGAGTGAGATATCTCTCCCTTCTGGCAGCTGCTGCCCTCTCCCTCAGCTCTTCCCTTTCAAGAGCCTGCCTCTCTCCTCTTCCTTCTCTGCCTGTATTTTGAGGAAGTGGAGGAGTTCACCTGCCCACTTTTTCTCTGCTGGCCTGGCTCCCTCCCTGGCAGGGGCAGAGGACGAGGCACCTGCAGTGGATGTAATTTTTGCAGCAACTACCATGGGTGGATTAATAGAGTGCTGCCCCTGGAGTGCTGCATCCATTGTGGCGTACCACTGCCAGGTGGCAGCAGTGACCCCTCCTGCCTCCACCCCTTTCCCTGATGGTGGGTCCCTCAGCTCCTTAATCAAAGGCTCAACTTTAAGTTGCAGAGTTTCTAGGAACTTAGACATTTGTGTATATCATTTTAAATATGAAATCATGAGGATTTTGCATTAAACAAAAAATCTAATGAAAACACTCATCTTGTCACAAATTGCCTGATCTGTGGAAGTGCCAACAAACAACTGGTGTTGGGAACTGTACGGCACCGTAATAAGCATCATCACATCTGACTTTATAATTGTTGAGGGAGTAGCTATTGCGGTAAATAAGCATAACTTTTTTCAATTGTTGTAAATTACCTTGTATTTTTCTTTCAAATTGTTCCACTTTTTTTTACTTGTTTGGCTGTTATAGGGAACTCTGCCTGATTCAGAAACAATGTACTGATAATACTAAACACAGTGAGTTCAGTGGTTGATTGTCATTGCTATACTGTGTCATTTGTGGTCCAAGATGATTTGAATCTTTTAAAACTGTTCTGATTCTGCCTGTGGAATTGGAAACAAGCAGTTGCCAATAGCAAACTCCAGTAAGGCATTTACTTTATGAGATGGTTGGGGTTTCCGTTAAGGTTTTCAACTTAAGTAAAATGGTTTGGTGCCAACATGATGTAGCCTTGCCATCCTCCGTCTCATTCTGGACCTCTGGATCAGATGCCTTTGGTCAGCTGCCTCCTATATATAGTGGATGTAATATATATTAGTGCAGGGGCGTAGGTTTGATTTCAAATGTGAGGGGGACAAACACTGGCGTAGAGTGGTGACGAAATTCATGCAAGTTGGATGGCCTGTGATTTTAATTGTTTACTTGGATTTTCAGTGTGAGTTTGAATCCAGCCCTCAATTGGTGGATGATTTTGGTTTCCATTGACCGTTGGTACACCATTTTGTTCTCAATGAATTTCACAATGTACAGTAAAGATTTTGATCTTTAAAATATTTTCTTCATTGAAGCCCGATGTGTGATTTAAGTGTTAATTTTGTTGAGCAAAACCTTAATTTTGTTGAGCAGAGTATATTGTCAAATAACATTAAAAGATGCAATTTCTCAAACCGCTTTTCATTATCTGCAGTCTATGACTGATTTAAAAATCTACTCTTGCATTGCCTGTACTTTGTGTCTTTGTCATATAGAACAGCGCTGTGAAAGAAGGACCTGGGCATGAATATCTTTGGTAAGAGAAAAACATTTATGAAAGATCACAGTCTGTCTGCCTGGCTTCACTTCACAAATCATCACGACTCCAGTCATGCAAGCAAAAAAATTATATAGCAAATATTTTGTAGAATTTAAGATCTTAACTTTAGAATCTCGTTTTGCGTGTTATTTTTCACAATAATAGAGGACATGACCTCTGAAACCTCAGTGGTAGATACCGGCCTATATAAAGATGTATATAATCATCACTATAAGTGTTTCCTTATCAGATCTCCATTGAGCTTGAACTTTTAGGCCAAGACTAGGCTTAATCAGTGTCTGTAAAACCAGCCACTATATGTATAAGTCATATTATCACTACAGACACTTTCCAACCATGCACTAGGGTGGACTGGCCATTGGGCAATTTAGGCAAATGTCAAAGGGTATGGTCAGTTTTTTGGGGGTGTTTTGCAAAAAAATCTAATTAGTTATTCGTCTATTGATTGAATCTACCAGTTTACCTATCTGGGGGTGAATGCCAAGGCCTATTTGTGGTTACAATCTGTCTCTATTGACTTCTCCACTCTGTTCTTAAGTTCTCCTCATCTCAAATATGTATTTCCCCTCAACATTATTTGTAGATAAAACTATTAGAATATGGTGGGTGTTTCAAAATATTTTATTGAGCAAAATCAAGCTAAACAAGTCATAGTAAGTTTCAATCTTTATTACAATCAGGCAACAAAGAAAACAATTAGAAGGTGGGCATAGTTTATGATTAATTCCAGTATTTCTCTTAATGTTTCTCTTAATTTCTCTTAATGTTCCAACAACAAACAATGATTAAAATCAAAGCTACTTAAGTAAGTTAATACATAAGTTCACCAAAACATGTACATTCCAAAAAGATCTTATTGAATCATAATGAATCTCTTACTCTACTCTTGGTGTTGATTGCTCCAAATAATGAAACATATCAAAATAATAATTAAGAGAAGAAAAATAAGTACTGATAAAAGAAAACTCCCTAGAAATTTAATTATTTATTATAAAGAATCACATAGTATAAATGTTCAAATAATAACTGAGATAAGAGAGAAAGCACATGTACACATTGCCTTTTTATATTGTTTTTCAAATCCCCAAACTGATGTTTAAAACCTACACTGCTTGTTCTCTGTATATGCATGTTTTGTGTGTGTGTGGTGGGTCTTTTGTGGAATTATCTTGCAGTCTTCTGCCTTTTCCAGAACTTGGACAAAAGACAGCAAGTTGATACATTGTTGTTTTGCAATATGCCGCTTAAGGGCAGCTTCACAAGTTGGACACAGTGGGAAAAAAATATACTGCTAGCAAAACACACAGGGAACTATAACAGAATGTGATGTCATGCAGTCCAGCCAGTGAGACAGCTGACTTCAGGCTATTGAAAAAAAAATTAAAAATAAATGTGGACAAAACAATGTAAATAGCCAAAGAACATGAGGGCAAAGTGTCACTTAAATAGACCATTCAGACATTTACTTTTCTAAGAATCTTCCAGGATGGATCTCTGCTCTGCAATTAAGGTGACCACATTTAAATCAGCCACATGTGGGACAACAAGACGATTTGCATTTATGAAAATGTCAAAATCCAGCTATTAAAATAAACTGCATAACGTTTTTTATAACAGCGATGGTTGCTTTTATTTACTATGAATACTTGCAAAGAGTGAAACGCTAACATCGTGCATATTGAAATACCAAAATGTACTTGTATATGTACTTGTATTTTTTAAGCCCTGCTAGTATGGTTCCTCTCTAGATTTCTTCCTAATTGTCAACCCTAATAGGGAGTTTCCTAGCCACTGTGCTCAACCCTGTTGTTGCTTGCTCTTTGAGGTTTCAAGCTGGGTATCTGTAAAAGCACATTGTGACAATTTATGACTTTAAAAATAACTGTGATTGTTTGAATTTGATTGCTAGCAGCTACTTCTGTTATGTCACCAAATTAGCCCAAATTAGTGTTATGTGCTCCCCTGAATTCATAAATCACTCTCACAGATGTTATATGAAAATGGCATATTGTAAGTGATGCTAAAGTATATAGAAATAAAGACAATTAGCTTGAAAATTTGCTTTGAATCAAAACAACAAATATTTTGGCCCACCAAGCCCACCCCTGCTCAACACCTCCTCCTCCTATTTACTGCACTTCATGAGGGCATTCTGCATGCTCTTCTGCACATTATCCATCTTTTCTTTCCACTCCTTAATGAGGCTCTCCTCGTACTTCCAGATTTCCTTTTGGTCTCTGCCCTCCATCAAGATGGTTCTGTGGCCCATGAAGGAGGTCAAGCCAATGCAGAACAGTTGGTTGAGGCGTATGATCAGCACCTCCATGATACGGTAGTTTCCTTTTGAGTGCTCCAGGTACACCTTCAGGATGGGCTCACTGAATGCTTTGCCAGTGCCCACCACGCTGTCGTAGAGTGTGTGTAGGTTCTGGTCATCCATGTCCTGAGCATAGATTCTTTTGAAATCCTCCTTCTTGCTCTCTATGTGCTCAGGACGCGCATTCACCATCTCCAGGAAAGCACAGTACTGGTTGTGCAAATTCTGCTCCAATTGCAAATACTGGCATTCTGTTATGCCCCTCGTGATATTTTGCAAAGTATTTTTGTTTTGTTCAGAAAGCTCTTTCAGTTTACTGTTCACAGACGCAAACTCACTCTTCAGATTCTGGATCTCTTCATCGTCTACCTGGTGAAGCACCAATCGGATCAGACTGCCGGCAACACCAAAGATCGGGTGGATCACAGCCAATTCCGAGGATATGACAGACATACACTTCAGTGCCGTCACCCCAACCTGCTTCAGCTTGGCTCTTTCCTCTTCAAGATTAATATTGGACATGATAGGATGCAGGAAGTCACGACACAGGGTCAAACCAGGGAGGGCTTGAAAGAGTTGTGGAGGATGGTATGCTTATGAGAGAAATAATTGCTTATGAGAGAAAGACAGGGGCCTGAGAAAGAGAGAGAGGAGAGCAATGTTTTTACTTTCATAATTCATGAAAAAAATATAAATAATTGAATCCCCTCAGTTATCCCCCTTGGAGTTATACTTTGATAGAGCGGTCAACATCCAGCCAAGGAGGTAGGCATATCATTATCCAAGTCAACCATAAAGAGAAGACTTCACAAGAGCATATAGAGGGTTCACCACAAGGTGCAAACCATTCATAAGCCTCAAGATTAGAAAAGCCAGATTAGACTTCATCAAAAACCATCTAAAACAGCCAGACCAGTTCTGGAACAGCATTCTTTGGACAGATGAAACTAAGATCAACCAGTACCAGAAAGATGGGAAGATAAAAGTATGGAGAAGGCTTGGAATGGCTCATGATCCGAAGCATACCACATCGTCTGTAAAACATGGTGGAGACAGTGTGATGGCATGGGCATGCATGGCTTCCAATGGCACTGTGTAACTAGTGTTTATTGATGATGTGACAGAAGCAGCCAGATTAATTCTGAAGTGCATAGGGTTATATTGTCTGCTCAGATTCAGCCAAATTCAGCGAAGTATTTTTGACGGCGCTTCACTTTACAGATGGACAATGACCCAAACATACTGCGAAAGCCACCCAGGGGTTTTTAAGGCAAAGAAGTGGAATATTCTGCAATGACCGAGTCAATATTCAACAGTAACTAAATACATATTTAGAAATCTAGGTAAAGCAACCACACAGCTTAGTTAGCCAGTGTATTCTAATCAGTGAATTAGTTATGTACACACGCACATACCCAATTATAATGCTGGGTAAGTTGATGGATGTTGAATCTGACTTACTTTTTGACGTTTTGTCTGTTGGAGACAGCGAGATGTTGAGATCAGAGTGAACACTGAGATACAGGGAGAGGCTAAATGATGATTGAGTAGAGAATTGAGGTCCTGAGAACAAGAAGCAGAAAGTAACAAGAAAATATAGTAAACCGAATTGATAGTAAACAGAGTAGATAAAAACAGAAGCGTGATATTTTAAGGCCTAGTCCACATGTACACAGGTATTTTTCTCCTTCGTTCTTAAAAAAAATCCCATCCGTACAAGCACCTTTTAAAAAAAATCTCTGTCCACATGACAACTCAAAAACTTGCTGTCCAGCACTGTCAAGAGCATGCCAAACCAACAGGCGATAATATAACCCTAACCTTGAAGCCATGATGGCCAATCAGAAGCCTGAAAGAAAGTTATTACCGGTTCCGGTAGGCTAACAACAATGGCACAATTGTTGGATGTAGCAGTGACTGTAGCGCATTCTGACACCTCTGTTCCTCAATGGTGGAAGAGTAACTGTACATTTATGTGTAAACATGTAAAAAGTCCTGTTAGCAAGATTAAAACCAGCACTATTTTGGCTACGTCCACCATTGCACAAAATCGCCTCATGTGAACAAAGGATATAACGGCGCACAATCTGATGTTACAAGCCAAAAACTCAGTTTTCCCTGGCTACACGTCTACACTGAAAACGAGAGCAGGTGCAGATTAACACTGAGATACAGGGAGAGGCTAAATGATGATGATCTTGAGAAGAGAAACAAGTTCCTGAGAAAAAGAAGCAAAAAGTATACAGAAAATATAGTAAACCGAATAGATCAGAATCAGAAAGAGTTTTATTGCCAAGTAAGTTTCACAACAAAAAAGGAATTGGTTCTGGCCATTGGTGCAACAAACTCCACTATCTAAATTCTATTTAGATAATAAACAGAGTAGATAAAAAAAGAGAAGCTTGATATTTTAACCTACAACCCTGTTTCCAAAAAAGTTGGGACGCTGCATAAAATGTAAACAAACACAATGCAATGTGCAAATAATCTATCCCTATATTTAATTGAAAATAGTAGAAAGACAACATATCAAATGTTGAAACTGAGAAATTATAATGTTTTTTGGAAAAATTCATACCCATTATGAATTTGATGACAAACACATTTCAGAAAAGTTTGAACAAGAGCATGTTTACAACTGTGTTGCATCCTCTTTTTTTAACAATACTCTGTAAACGTTTGGGAACTGAGGAGACCCTTTGCTATAGTTTTGAAAGTGAAAAGTATTCCCTTTCTTTTTTGATATAGGATTGCTGCAGCTGAACAGTTCGGGTCTCCTTTGTCGTATTATTAATTTCATAATGTGCCAAATGTTCTCAGTGGGTGACAGGTCTGGACTGCAGGCAGGCCAGTTTAGCACCCAGACTCTTACTACGGAGCCATGCTGTTGTAATACGTGCACGATGTGGTTTGGCATTGTCTTGCTGAAATAAGCAAGGCCTTCCCTGAAAAAGACGTTGTCTGGATGGCAGTATACGTTACTCCAAAACCTGTATATATTGTTCAGCATTAATGGTGCCTTCACAGATGTGCAAGTCACCCATGCCATAAGGACTAATGCACCCCCATACCATCACAGATGCTGGATTTTGAACTGTGTGCTGATATCAAGCCGGATGGTCCCTCTCATCTTTGGTCCGGAGGACACGGCATCCATGACTCCAAAAAATCATTTCAAATTATGAATCGTCAGACCACAGGACAGTTTTGCACTTAGCCTGAGTACATCTTAAATGAGCTTGGACCCAGAGAAGGTGGCGGTGGTTCTGGATCTTGTTTATATATGGTTTGTTCTTTGCATGGTATAGTTTTAACTTGCATTTGTGGATGCAGCGACCTACTGTGTTCACATACAATGGTTTTCAGAAGTGTTCCTGAGCCCATGCAGTGATTTCCACTACAGCATTGTGTCTGTTTTTAATGCAGCACCACCTGAGGGACCAAAGATCACAGCTATTTTTGGACTGCACTGCTTGTCTGTTTCTGTTTAACTGTTCGCTATGCATTGTGGGATTGTTGACGTGCTGTATGCTGCTTGCTGTTACCTACCTGGCTACCTGCCAAACTTTTTCGAATTTACTCTTTGTAAACTAATTGGTTAAATTCTACTTTAAGAGTTTACCAATGCAATATTTTTATCTGTTGACCTTTTTACCCAACTTTTCTACACCGGGACTCTATTTGGACATAATTAACCGAACTACTCACCCCTGAACACCCAAAGCTAAGTACCATTACTATGCCTTATCACTGTAATTGTTGTAGCTACAACACGGAGGAGAACTATCGTCTTCAGGTAAAGATAGCAGAGTTAGAGGCTCGGCTTCAGACGCAAATGTCAGGCAAGGATTATGTTAGTGTAGAAATGGAAAAAACTGCGTCTGTGCCACCAGGAAGAAACGACAGTGTTGTTAGCCCCCGGCACAGCTCCTGCAGCCGGGCAAGAACTTTCTCTTGGTCACTGGGAAGAAATGCCGTCGACCAGTTAAACCTGGGTCGCTGCTGGAGCCGACTGAGATTTTCAACAGGTTTTCCCCACTGGAGTCGGAGTCAAGGCCCGAGCCGTCTTCGGAGGGGAATGATCGGCAGGCATTTTCTACCGGTGGCGCGGAAAAACTGAAAACTGTAGTCATCGGCGATTCCATTACCCGCAGTATTAGACTAAAGAATCAGAGGATCGTACACTGTTTACTGGGGGGCAGAGCCACCGACGGAGCCGCAAATCTGGGGTTGGTGCTAGCGAAGTCCAAAACTGGCAAGTATAGAGAGTACAGAGATATTGTTATTCACGTTGGCACCAACGACGTTATGGTGAAACAGTCAGAGGTTACGAAGCAGAACATAGCATCAGCGTGTAAACTAGCTAGAAAGATGTGTCGGCATCGAGTAATTGTCTCTGGCCCCCTCCCAGCTAGGGGTAGTGACGAGCTCTACAGCAGACTTGCGCAACTTAATCGCTGGCTGAAAACGGAGTTCTGCCCGTCGCAGGAGGTAGAGTTTGTAGATAACTGGCTCTCTTTTTGGGACTCTCCCAGAAATAGGGCCAGGCCTGATCTGCTGAAGAGCGACGGACTCCATCCTAGCTGGAGTGGTGCTCTTCTTTTATCTAGGAACATTGACAGGAGTCTCACTCCTATAGTCTCACCATGAA
>JACXGI010006750.1:0-40518 GCA_016801175.1 Esox masquinongy
TGTGTGTGTGTGTGTGTGTGTGTGTGTGTGTGTGTGTGTGTGTGTGTGTGTGTGTGTGGAAAGAGAAGGGAAACAAAGATGTCTGTCCATTTTTGCCCACAGGATGAACGTAGAAGGTTAAGCAACACTCCTAGAGGACGAGCAAAGGTTTGCCACTGCCTGTCATCTACAATTAATATTGTGTACTGAACACACATTCTATTACCGTGTTTTCACCTCTTTGTAATGATTCAGCTTAGTAGATACTTGGGTTATTTTACTGAACCTTATTTCTTCTTGTTCCTGTAATATGTTATTGATGGTTTCATGGGTGTATGTCACCCCCGACAGGTGACAATGGAGTTTGGTTTGGACAAAAGGCACCAAACTCTTACGGGCCTGGCATTTCCCCTACAGGAGGAGACCAAACGTGCTCTACAACAACTCAAGCAGAAACGTATCAATTACATACAGCTGGTGGGTTGGCCTCACATGACAATTAAATCTTTTACTTGCCCACATGCACACGCACACACAGTAAATACACAGTAAATACATACTCTGTATTGTTGTTTTTGTGTGTTTCAGAGGTTGGACATTGAGAAAGAGACGATCGAGCTGGTCCACACCAACCCCACAGAGACATGCGAGCTACCCTACAGGATTCCTACAGACACGCCACGATACCACTTCTTCATCTTCAAACACTCCCATCAGGGACTGCAACAGGAGGCACTGGGTCAGTATCACACATGCACGCTCATGCACCAAACACGCACATACATTCCCTGCAACGAAAAGGTTATAGGATCTCTCTCTGTCTCACTCTCTCTCTCAGTGTTCATCTACTCCATGCCCGGATACAGCTGTAGCATTAAGGAGCGGATGTTGTACTCAAGCTGTAAGAACCGGCTTCTGGAGGAGGTGGAGAGGGACTACCATCTAGAGATCGCCAAAAAGGTGCCACAGCGACGCGACCTCCATGTTTGTTTATCAGGCTCAGGAGGGAGATATTATCATATCACAGTCAGAAGGGAGTCTACACGTGTACTGGTCTGGTTTTTAACATTGTGATCTCTTTCTCCTCTTCCCAATTTCTCTCTCTCCTTGGTGTGTGGGCACGTGTGTATTTGTCTACGTGTGGCTGTGTGCCCTTGGTCGTGCACGCATGCATAAAGATAGAGATTGACGGTGGGGATGGGCTGACGGAGGAGTTTCTGTACGAGGAGGTTCACCCTATTGAACACACTCTGAAGCAGGCATTCGCCAAGCCACGTGGGCCGGGCGGGAAGAGGGGAAACAAGCGGATCATCAAGGGGGCTGGAGAGAACCGAGAGGAAAGCTAGAAGAGTGACAGGAACAGGCTCAGATATGAACACACAAGCCTCCATGTTTGCAAGCCTCTATTCCCCCCTTGTTATTTCTTCCCTTGTAGGCCTGTTTGTGCTCATTTTAAAAGGAAAAGCTAAGTCTAAAGGCCAGTTTTTTTTTTTTTTTTGTTAAACAGCATAACTTGTATGGTTCCCCATTTTCCACTCTCTCCGTTGTTTCACCGTTGGTGCCTCGTCCCCTACGTTCAAAGACTCCTTCTTTTTGCCTTTCCCCAAATGGCCTAATATGTTGAGATGAAGGTTCAATAAAATACATTATTTTACATTATCTTCCAATAAAAACATGTTTTCTGTGTATTTAAGTTGTCTTCTCTTTCGTTCTTTTTTTAAAGAAACCAACTTCAAGGAAAGATCAAGTCTGACATAGAGTACATTATTATGTATGTGTATGCAGTTTGTACATAGGACAGCGATAATCTGAACTGAGGTCAAATTATGTATGAGGAATATTTCTTAGAATAGCACCCAGGCCAGGTTCTACCTGGAAAAGAACTTAAGTAGCTTTGTCTGCCTGATAGGCGTTCATATTTTCTTGTTTATCCTGTAACAAAAGATGGCTTATCTATCTAAAAATATACTGGACACTTAGGCTTATAGCCCCATTTCATTGTAAACACTTTAATTTAAACAACTTGTACTTTTGTAAAGCGCGTTTAGGAAGCAACGGTAGGCTATAGAACATAAGGTGGGCGGGGCGTTATAAGAGGGAGGCAGTGGCTAAGGTCAAATTCAGTCAGCTTTCGTGGAAAGTGCTCTACTTGGAAGTCATCAGCTGCGCATTACAGTTGAAGCCACGGAGGCGCGCGCTGCCATAGCATGGTGTTGAAAGCACGCGCTGCAGCCAATCGAAATGCAGCGCAGTTCCGCGAAACCGGTCGGGCAGATGCAACCCCTGCCGCCGCGGGCGCTGAAATACAAAGCAATTCTTGGAATTTGATTCCTAGTATTTCCGTCAACCCTCGAATCTGACTTTACAAGAGAAACATTTTCTCACCGT
The DNA here is from genome assembly GCA_016801175.1 of Esox masquinongy. NCBI lineage: Eukaryota > Metazoa > Chordata > Actinopteri > Esociformes > Esocidae > Esox > Esox masquinongy. The sequence goes on from JACXGI010006750.1 coordinate 2,368, forward strand.
ATTTCTGTACAACAGAATTGAGAAGTGCCTTGCGAACGGATCACTGCGATGGACTGCAGCCACCCACGTTTGAAAGTGGCACATTGGAAATTGTGTACGTTGTCAACAGGAGTTATGATTTGTTCTTTTTGACGGAAAAAAAATCTGAAGTCTGTTGAGTTAATGAAAGTCAGTGGCCGTCTACAAATAAAGAATCACAGGATTTGTTGGACAGTTGCCTACAGGCCAATATTTTATGATTTTGTGTGTTCAAAGGTAAGTTGAATTTGTTATTGGTACTATTATATTGAGGGTACGTTGTATTCGTCTTTTATTCTACGCGCTGATTCAAACTGTATACTTTGACTGAAAATATAATGTACCCACGTTTTGATATTTATTTTACACCAACTGTAGGCCTAATTCGCAAAGAATAAGAGCGTCTGATGACTAAATGACTGAAATGTAGAATAAAAAAGGATGGAGAAAAATATTAAAATCAACCAACGATTCTGTTTCAAAAGTCACTAAGAGTTATAAAAGGGTTCATGATTATGATTTAGGTAATTTTATATTCGAAGATGACGTTAGGCCTAATAATAATCGAAAAACGTCTGACTATTACGGATGTAGCATTGACTAAAATTGTGATTGTGGATGGACCGTTTCTCATTGCAAAATGGAACTGTTTGCTATTCATCACCTTTTCAGTAAAGGTCTGGTGTGGGGTAGAGCATTGCGGTTTGTGGGTTTCTATTCCCAAGGGGGGCAGTATGAGAAAAATGCTTGCACTAACTACTGCAAATTCCCAGAGCGTCTGTTAAATTAAACGTTAACAATGTATTTTAATATATACAATAGCTAAATTAGCATTCATAAATAAATATTGGATCCTGAATGTTTTATTAAATGCTATTTGGATTTTAATTGTATGGATAAAGTACAGTTACGATTTTCTTAAAAGTTTTCAGATAATTTCTTCTGTGCTCAGTTATTTTCAAAACATGATTGTATAACCACATGGTTAATAATGAAGACACAAAGTTAAGCCAAAGTTGATAAAGAAGGTAAACAAATCTTTCCTAAACATCAATAACATGACCAACATTTTATGTAGCAACGTCATGTCCTTAGGGCTCCATGCCTGACAGTTCATCGACGTGCCTACTGAAGGTTTATATACAACCGAGTTATGCAAAACTGTTCATGACATAAACTTTGTGGTTTCATTTTCACTGATAATTTGTGTCTATTTATTTATTTTTGAAGGTATATCTTTTGCATTTTATTATTTACTGGAAAGAGGAAAGTGAAATAAGACGTGCTGAAATAGTTCTGGGTCATATTCAAACCCGCATGTATCTGTGCCCTGGAAGGCAGTAACACTTTTCTCCTAGGGCCAGTTTTTTTACGAAAATTGGTCGCTTCTACAGACAGTTCATACCTCAGATGTGGCTTGCAATATAAAGCAGGCAGCGAGGCATTTAGTAACTGGCCAATTAAATGTTAGAATGGGGATCTCTGATGACATGGCGCGTTAGGTTGGTCACAATAGAGCGTGGCTCGCGTATTCTGCACATTGCACTTGCCAAAGAATGTATGTCTGTCGTGGGGCTAAACGCTAATATTAAGACGGTCGGCCATATGTCTGCATTGTAGAGCCCACAAATCGAGATTATGTTTCACAGGGTAAAATCAGTGACTGGAGAACTACTCTGTTCTCCCAAAGATTTTGTTAATTTTAGAAATCCCCGCATAGTACTGTAGTATAAAGCATACCGTAGTTTGTCAGACGCACAGAACCTTCTACAAGAGTGTAACCTCCCCTTCCTGAACCACAAGTCTCACGATTTCCTAATTGCATACATCTCTCTGGTAAAAATACAAGAAACAATCCAATCCTTAAAAACAATAGAGATGGTTTCCCACCGTGAATTTTATAAATATGGTGACCTTTACTAGCAGAAAATGTTTGTGCAATCCAAGGATGAGGGGCAATTCCAACATAACCCGGGTGAGACAGTTACTGACATTATTCATGAATGTGGTGTGTGTGTGTGTGGGGGGGGGCAGAATAGGTTAGGTCACATAGGCCGAACAACACAAATCAAAAGATAATAGCAAAAGCAAGGAAAAACAAGTCCACTCAAATTAGACTGGCGTCGTCCCCAACAGCACTCTTTAAAGTTGGCTAATAAATGTTCATGCAGAAAAAGCCTTCACTTCACCCACTTCTATACAGGAGTCTATGAGTGAGAATAGTGACCAACCAATTCCTATCAGACTGATTTAACCTCCACAGAGGGTCTAGACAAATGTTACACAAAGGCACTAGGCAATAGATGGTTATGCAACTAAAGACTGAATTAATGAATTTACATACACGCAGATGATGTTCTCTATGTAACTGAATCACAATCTGGTATCTCAGTCAATCTGCACTCCAGACTTTTTTTGTGTTTCACAGATTCAAATATAATGGCACCTTATATAATGAAACATACTAAATTCAGTGTCCCAGATTTACATATACTATGTAACATCGACCCCTGAGACCAAGTTGCATAGGGCCAAGCGAAATCCCTTATTCATGTCCTAGTGGCTGAAATTCAGCCTACAGTAGTTCCTAAAATGTCTTTTCAAGTAAGAAAACAAGCACTGAATAGTTTAGGTTAATCACTATGCCACCTACATTGCTATGAACTATCTTAAACCTTTTTTAAGCTGGTTGACCAAAAGTGAAAGTGAAACACATTTATGATGGATATTTGATGGATATTCGTGCCTTCAAGCTCAATTATAGTGGTTGGCAATGCTTCAATGTGGAGTGGTTGCGATGAGGTGAGGCCAAAATTGCGAGAATGGGAGCGGACTAATAAAAAAAAACTGTCTACTGAGTGTATATGAAGACACTGTGGGTTGGAAATCACAACAGCTCTGCTACTCTTAGATGTGACATGTTTCTGTCTCCATAGTAACTACTGTGTTACAACCTCTCCAGCATTGAACCAAATCCTTTCCTCTCACTTCAAGGCTCTGTTGCCAGGGCCACTTTCGGATATGGTTGCCAGGACGATGAGCAGCATGCAGCAGGATCACAGCGAAACAAGAAGGTTGTTTTGCCAGAACCCAACAGCCCCCGTCCACAACCCCACAGAGGACCTACGTTGCATCACCACCACCTTCCATTACCTGCATAACTCAGGTAGGGCCTACTAGTATTTCATGCCGCATTTTCATATGTGTGTGTGAGTGTGTTTGTGTCTGGCCAGCCATCCAGAGGCTGCTGTAGTGGAGACGGTGTGTAATGTGTGGCTCCGTTTCTGGCTCCAGGTTGGTATTGGGGGCCCATTTCAGCCAGCGAGGCCCGGGACGCTCTCCAGAATGTGTCCGTGGGAACCTTCCTGGTACGCGACAGCAGCCACCCCCTCTATATGTTGACCCTGTCGGTGAAGACGGCGTGTGGCCCCACAAATGTGCGCATCGAGTACAGCGGGGGTCACTTCCGCCTGGACTCCAGCTCCCCAGGCCCCCCTCGCTTGCTGTCCTTCCCCAATGTCTGCAGCCTGGTGCAACACTATGTGGGATCCGGCCAGACACAACAGGGCAAAAGAGCGGAATTGGAGGACACCCCTCAACCTAAAGCCAAACCAAGCTCGCCTCAGGATGCACCAAAGGACAATGCTGTACTGCTTAAGTTGATGCGCCCCCTGTCCCAGCCTCAGGCCTTCCCCTCTCTTCAGCACCTCACGCGCCTCACCATCAACTGCCAAACTGACCTTCCGGAACTGCTGCCCCTGCCACGGCCTCTGCTGTGCTACCTGCAGGACTACCCGTTCAAGATATGACAGCCCTCTTGCAGCCATGCCTGGCTTAACAACGATACCCGTCTGAACCAGCGACCACCCAGTGTGGGTCAGATACATTTTTATAAACATTTATATACTGTTTATTTTAATATTTTTTTCATTTTTTTATAAAAATGATGTTACATGTATTATTTTTCTGTTGTTGTAAATAAATAAACATTTTTAAAAAAGCATTAAATCATCACCTAGTGTAATCTCAAAAAATAGAGGAATTACTCTACCAGGAATTAACAGGAATTATAATTAAGCCTTGCTGCTGTACTCCCTATCATCATTCACTATATGAAAGGATGTGGATGAAAACAAGAAAGGCCGGTCACGTCATTGCAAGATTTTAATAAAAAAATCAATGTATTTTCAGCTCGAATTAAACACAATGGGTACTGTAAAATATTCATACGTGGAAATGACTGGCATTGAGTCTATTGCTGGGGGCATTTCCATGGAAACATTTTGCCTGAGTTGGTTTCCATGAAGTGGATTTGAGCAGTGCTGAGAAAGCCTCTTATCAGGATTAGAGCCAGTGCCATGGTTATTAATACACCAACACAGGACAGTGTACATGCACTCACGCACGCACATACACGCATGCACAAGAGGTGCATACCAACACACATATACAAACACATATTGTTGCTGTAAATAACAATGTGTTCTCAGTCAACTTATCTGGTAAAATAAGGGTACACATTTTTTTTTACACACACGTTTCTTTTCTTTTACTTCTGGAGACAAGAAAAAAAGATTACCTAATTTCCCTATCTCTTAACTTAACCTAACACTAAACTAAACCTCAATAACCTAACCTTTATGCCTAAACATAATCTAACCCTAATGCCTAACCCTAAATCCTAATGCCTGATACTAACCCCAATTCTAAAGCTAACCTCAATTGTAAGTTTTACCTGAACCTAACCCCAAAACCAGAAATAGTGTTTTTCCTTGTGGGTACCAGCTAAAAACCTTGAGGGGCTGAATTGTAAGGTTTTACTATCTTTATGGGGAGAGTATTTATAGTAAAATACAGATAACACATACACACAGCCTTATGAAATGTTATAGACAGGCTAAACATCTTGTCAAATTTTGTTTCGACATTCAAAATGGGTTGGACTGTCATCTTTTTGTGCTATGCTATGGTACCCACTGTGCATGTCTGTCTAATTTATAAAGTATATTTTTACTTCTTCATAATTAAAATTAGCTGTCACCATTATTAATAATTAGAATTGGGACACTGGCATGTTATTTTGCTGATGGTGCCCAGATGTACGCTAAAGATGAGGATGTGACCATCTGGAAAGTACACCCCAGGTATCTTTTGAAAAATATACACAGCTTTACAGACTGAATGATGAGGGGAAATATGGCTTGTCTGTCGCGTTGTGGATTCGCTTAGTGTCCACATAGAGATTGTTTTCAATTTTACCGCTCTAAATTTCCATGGGTCTCAGTTTTAGCTGTTCAGAGCCTTTTCCGTCAAAACATTTTCAGTTTACCATCGGCCCTAGGCTGTCTGTCGGAGTCAAGCGCCTCCTCCCCGGCCTAAGTTCCGTGTGGTCCGTTTCACAGCGCCCCTCAAAACACCGTACATAAACACGTTTGGGGGCTAGCTAAACGTTAGCTGGCTAACTACTAAACTAGCAAGAAATTAAAGCGTGAGGCCGAGACATTACGCAAAACAGCTATCTAGCTATCGGCCAGGTAAGACTAATATTCTTACAAAAGTATTAACTAGATAACTTATATCAATAGCCAATATTTCATATACTGTATTATCGCTCTAAAAGCAATTCAGGTCTATTTTTATTTTCCTCTAATGTTGCCAACTACTAGCAAGCAAGCCCCTTCCGCCTCTGATAGCGCCTTAGCTGGTTTATTAGCTAATCCTATCGTTGGCAAATACATTCTTATTTCCAAACAATGCATATAGATGAGTAGCTAGATATCTAGCTAGACCCATTGTTTACGTGATATTACCCTGTAAAATCCTACATGGACTGTGTTAAGTATTCATCACAAATATTTTGACCAGCTAGGGAGCCTGTTAGTGTTAGCTACATGAAGCCTAGCTATCATTTCTGTATATTGTTAGCTATGTAGATAATATAGTAGCTGGTTAGCGCCTATCTACCTAACACCTTTGTGTTGCGCTAGCTTGGCCATCTCATTTTAGCTACATTAGTTAAGCCGGTAAGCGCATTTTCTTGGTATCTTATTTTCTGGCTAGCTAACTAGCTAATTAATTTATTATCATAGCTATGGCTAATCAACATAAGCTAGGTACTGTTAATGTTAGCGTGCAACAACATTTAGATAGGACAGTACAGTAGTAGCTGTTGTTACTGATGCCAACTTAAAGTTGTTTACTTGCTAGTCAGGTGGGGAGATAATAAGCAAATGGTTTGTGTTTTTTACAACAGCGTCCTTTACTCAATGTAATTTTACCTAACTAGCTCATTATATTGTGTTGCCGGCGAAGTAATGTAGCAAATGTTAACTATTCTGATTGTATATACAATACAGAATTTGCATGCCATTTGATACTCTTTGATTTTACAGGCGTTTAGTGACTAAAAATAATTTTCCAACTTTATCACTGATATGATCCCCAGTAGCTTCATAACATAAGGCACGACTTTTTTGTTTTCGGATCACAAATCATGCCGGAAAGCTTTCCCTTCGTTTAAATCAGTCAAGATAATGATATTGAAATATTGATATTTTTGAATTGAGAGATTTACTCGGCCTTACAAAAACATCAAGTGGTCTAGAGTGGTCCAACGTTATAAGCCGTTAACTCTAATCTGCAGCAGCATATGTTCGAATCTGTCCCTCTTCCAGCAAACTCTTTCTTCTATCTATTCTGTCCAATAAATATTGGAAATGCCCGAAAAAACATATCTTAAAATAAATACAAATATTTTACTTTTTAGATGGCTGCACAGCCCGTGCCGAACTTCTTTGTTGCCATTACCAATCATGCTCCAACAATCTGTTTTGTATTCATGCCTGTTTCTAATGTTCTTTCTCATTTGTTCAGTCATGGCAGCAATCCGTAAGAAGCTGGTTATAGTGGGAGATGGAGCATGTGGGAAAACCTGCCTACTCATTGTATTCAGTAAAGACCAGTTCCCTGAAGTCTATGTGCCCACTGTCTTCGAGAACTATGTAGCTGACATCGAGGTCGACAGCCGACAGGTGAAATAGCCTTCTTCTTTTCATACACAAATGTTTTGTGCACCCTTCTATCTCCCTTTCCCAATTTTGACGTACAAGAGTTAGGCTTGCCACTATATTCAACTCGATCTACTAGGCACACGAATCAAGCCATTCACAAAAGTGTCTGGAAACATATACTTATGTATCATAAACATAAGTACCCCAAATACACAGAATGTTTTTTCAATACAGTTTTGTTTAGTAAAAACTCATCAGAACAAATGTCCAAAATTGTATTTTTGTACTGAAAGTTAACAAGTTAGGTGCCCATGCCAATCTGGATGCTCTGACCCAAAACAGCCTGTGACATGTCTTGACCTAGGACACACCTTCCGTAAGAATTATACCACTGACCCTGACCGGCTGAAAAGAGAAACTACTGGGGCATGTCTCTGAATCACTCCCATCCGTTCTTTATTGCCGGTGGGATTTTATTTCTCTATGCATGATGTTGCCCTATATCTATACGTCAGGCGATTTCTCAGTCACCGCTGGTCCGAGTTTGAAAATACTCGGGTGAATGATGCCTCATCTTGCCATGGAGATCAGGCCTTGTTAAAGGAATTCTTCCCACATGATTATCCATCTGCACTCTTTCTTTCAGCTGATGTCCCACCTTGCAAATAAATAATTGAGTGACACCCAATTCACACCTGAACACGTTTCTTATTTGGGTTGTGATTGGTTTAGGTTAAAGTCACTTTTAGTCAAGCTGTGAGGGCTTTTTTTTTTTTTTTAATCTTGTTTTTGGAGGAGCTTGGCGTTTTCAATCAGTGATCATGTGACAAGAGTTTGGGCACAGTAGGCTGATATCTGTTGGAATCCTTTGGCAGGTTGAGTTGGCTCTGTGGGATACAGCAGGCCAGGAGGACTATGACAGGCTCCGCCCTCTGTCATACCCAGATACTGACGTCATCCTCATGTGCTTCTCTATCGATAGCCCAGACAGTTTGGGTGAGTATTGAACACATCATTGCAGACAAATGCATGTAGACTCACTTGTGACACTGGTTAAGGTGAAAAGGCATTGATAAAATAATGAAGTGAACTTACACCCATACACAGGAATTGTCCCTGGACAGCCTTGCTGAAGGAGTTTGCTATCACTACTGACCTTGAATTCTGACCTTCCCTGTGTAGAAAACATCCCGGAGAAGTGGACTCCAGAGGTCAAACACTTCTGCCCTAACGTTCCCATCATCCTTGTTGGCAACAAAAAGGACCTGCGTAACGATGAGCACACACGCCGAGAGTTAGCCAAGATGAAACAGGTACTCTCTCTCTCTCTCTCACATACGCACACACACCAAATTCTTGGAGAGTCAGTATGTGGCTTTTGCGAAACTAACCCCCCCACCCCCCCACCCCCGACAGGAGCCTGTAAAGCCTGAGGAAGGGCGTGACATGGCAAACCGGATCAGTGCCTTTGGCTACATGGAGTGCTCTGCAAAAACAAAAGATGGTGTGAGGGAAGTGTTTGAGATGGCCACCAGGGCGGCGCTACAGGCACGGCGGGGGAAACAGCGACATAAATGCCTCCTACTGTAAAGGGAGGGGAGGCTTCAGGGACATGGCCTCCTACTTGGAGGCGAAGGGAACGATAGAAGAAATTAGGTCTATTCCCCCTGTGCTCCAAAAAAGACTGCTCACCAGTTTTTAAATAAAGGTGTAATGCTTTTAATTTTCTGTCTTAAAGCAAAAAAAGTTAAACAGTCATGGTTTTGTCAGTATTCAGTGATGATGGGGTTATGGGAATGCTTCTTTTTTGTATTTGTACATGAGTGAATCTGTCATATCAAAGCTTCCCTTGTAAACCTGTACTGCCATGTTAAGTCAAGTGGTCAGCCAGGGGACTTACTGTGTCATACCTGCCAATTAAGTGCTTGAGCCCCGCCCACTGAACTGAGGAATGTTTCCACAGCCAATCAGGGCAGGGTACCCATACACTGTGATAAATAGTCTTTAGGATTATTTTCATTTTCTTGATTATTCACATTACACAGGCATAAAATTGTTAAAATGATTGTGCTTAATATGAAACCAGGTGTCCATCTACTCATAGACACACAGATTAAGACATTTGGTGTGTTTCTGTAATAAATAACTTTGTAAGATTACAAATGGCAAACACTTGTTTTAAATGAAGAGTACAAAGGGAGAGTTAAGAGAATATCAATTAGAGAAACAATCTGTCCCAAGCTCCCTCCCCTCAACACAAATAGTGGGTTGACAACTTCAAAAACACAGGTTTATTTTGCTTTTTAATATCAAACAATAGGTGGATAAACAGATCACTGGTCATGGCGAAAGAACAAGTAAAGTTCCATGTACATTCAGCACAAATGTGGGTAAATGGTCATGCTAAATAAAAGGTAGATAAACGGTGTCTACTACCAATTTAGATACATTCGTCAATGGCTGTACAGTAACATTAATGCACACTTTAATATCGCTCCAGATACTACATCTTTGGTGTGATTGCTGAACAGTTGTTGTAATATGTATACATTGTCTTTTGGAAATTGTTTGGCTGGCTTTTTTGGTTTTACATCGTATCACATCTTGCATATGTACCCCATGGATTTCAGATGATTATTACTGAAGATCAGAGTAAATCTAGTTTCAGTTCCGCTGTCAAGGTAGACTTATTTTAAAAAGGCGAATTATCCTATAGTCAGCATTAACTACTCAAAGTAGCTTGACAAATATGTCCCTTACTCACAGAAAGCTCATGGGTTCAGAACCTCAAACGTTATTGTTTTTTCTTGGCCGGGGCTCGATTGCGTCCGATGACAACTGGAATTGCAGCCATTGCAATAAGCCCAATGCCCACCAGGGGGCGATAGAAGATCCAGCCAGAGGCAATGGTGAGTAAGGAGAGGGAGCAGGAGACACACAGGGCGAACAGCTTCAGGCCAGCACTGACCAGCTCTCGCAGAACAGGAACCCAATCCACTGTCCATTTAAAAAAAAAAAAATGTTTTATTAAATGTATCGTTATGTGGCCTTATGGTGCCTAAAATGAGGTGGTATTGTTATGTGGCCTTATGGTGCCTAAAATGAAGTGATAACTTATTAACCAATTTCACAACAGCGTGAGTTGAATTACCCAGTGTGTGGATAATGCGGGTTATCAGACTAACGCCGAGGAACATCAGAAACCAGCCTCCAGCCCTGAGGGCCCACGTCCGCATACTGTTGTAATTATGTTCCCTCTCAAACACTTCCTACGAACAAAATCAACACATTGCATCATAGCAAAAATAGAAACTCGGGGAAGAAATAAAATTGAATTAGGCAGTGGAATATGAAGCCTACAGAAAAGTAATGAAGACATTTTTGAAGAGAAAGCAGGCCAACCTCAGCACTGAGCTCCTCCATGTAGATGATCTCCAGTATGTCTCCCGACTTGGTCCTGAAAGGCATCAGGGTGTAGTCACTCTGCATGGCCACCACACTGACCTGTAGGACACCAGGTTCTCAGATCAGTTAAAACTTGGTATAAAATGACATGAGGATAACGTCACTGTATTTGTTAAACAGTCGCATCTGACTGTTGTTGGAGAATCACTTGAAATGACTGCTTTATTCTCCCAGGGTAACTTACAGAGAGAACACAAAGCAACAATGTGAGGAGCAATTACAGTGAACTGACTTGCTTAGGGACAGAATAAAATTTTTGTAACGGCTCGGGGATTCATTCTAGCAACCTTCTCAGTTCCTTATCAAACTGCTACGCGACCTGCCACTCCTGAGTTTGTTTGACAAGTTGACAACAGCTCTGTGTACTTACTTTCTGGGCTGGTCCTGGGTATGTGCCCTCCCCACTGAGTCCCGCATAGGAGAAGCTCACTCGCACATCTCCCACCTGCACAAAACCAACCAATGGACTGAATACATGGTTGCTATAAGTCTGTGCACATCAACGTTAGTATGATAGTATGTTGTTTGAGTCTTTTTGGGCCTTTCATTTTCCGGGTTAAGTCAAGGAAAAAAAGAAATTGGCACAGTTTATCATCAGAAATTGGTGTTTACCGATATCCACACAAAATGTAACAAACACGTTTTTAAAGGATAAGCTAAACTGTGTATTCTGTAGGTAAGCCGTTGTTTGAAAAGCTTTGCTGTGACACTCACCTCTGGTCGGCGGGGGTTTGGGGTGTGGTAGAAGTAGTCCTCATCGACGGTGAGAAAGGGCTCCGGGTCAGGGATACCCTTCAGACTCAATGTCTGAAAGTTCTCAATCTGATCCACAATTCCTGAGTAGGTGATAAAACTAGTAAATCAATCAACAAATCCATTAATGTCACAGAAATACATGAATATGATTCAAGAGCTGTTAGGTAAGACCAGTGGTTCTTTAAAATCCCTAAAGACCTGCAATTCCACATACAAGACTTCCAGACACACCAAAATCAACAAATTATCAAGCTCTTGACTCTATGATTCAAGGTGAGCTAGTTTGGAGCACCAACAAAACAGTCTGGGGTTTCTCCGGAGGTTTGGGCACATTGAGACAGTGTTCTATACCTTTGGAGAGAAAGAAAGGTCCGACCTGCACATCAGGAGCCACCACTGTTACACTCTCCACTGCCATGGCACTGTAAAAACAACCCAAAGTCAGGCACCGAGACACCCTGTACAGGTTCATCTGCCTGATGATATATAATGTAGGCACAGAGGGGTGACAGAGGGAATAAGACACCCTTTCCACCCTCATCACCTTCTCCACAGTCTTGACTGAAGTATCACCAGCACAGGTTACTGACAAACACACACACACACCTAAACAAGGCAACAGTAAACATGCCCCCCCCCTCCGACTGATGCGTGTCAAATGGAGATATTGCGTGTGACCAATACCTTTCAGTTGATGAGAGACAGAGGGGAGGAGTACCTGGGGTTGATATGACCAATCTCTTTATCAAAGTTCCTGCTGTTAATAAGCTCCGCTTTCCACTCTGTATCTGAAGAACGACAGATGAATTTAATAAACATGTCTCTGGCAGGGCATGCATGTTGATGATGACAGCTGTGACGTGGTGGTCTACATTGGGTCTCTTCTTACTGTAGTTGTACGTAGTCTCCGTTTTGGTTTCTCCACCCTCTTCATAGTCTCTGATGAAGGATCACCAGGAGAGGTTACAAACAGACACATCTAAACAAGAGTAAACGTCGATAATGTTGAGAGAATGCAAAGAATGTGCACAGCTGTCATCAAGGCAAAGGGTGGCTACTTTGAAGAATCTACAATATGAAATGTATTTTGATCTGTTTAAAACTTTTTTTGGTTACAACATGATTCCATGTGTCATTTTGTAGTTTTGATGTCTTCACTAATATTCCACAATGTGGAAAATTTTAAAAATAAATACCATTGAATGAGCAGGTGTGTCCAAACGTTTGACTGATAACGCACATTAATATGAAAATGTCGATGTTGGGGATATAAGAAGTGTGAGCTATTGATTCACTAATGCTGCAGTGAGTAAATATATAAACAAATATATACATGGTTTATTGTGTGCTTAGAACCTAATTTCCCAAAAAGAAAAAAAATGTGAAGTTTGATGAAAAGAGACTAGTCAGTAACAGGCAACAGAGTGAAGATTTGCCTTACAATGTTGTTAGTATTGTCCAAGTCCTATCCACAAATTAGCCTAAAAATGACATGAGGATATCTAAACGAATGCCAGGCACAGACCACGAGACCGTGACTTACCTGCTTTCACTGTACTCCACCCACTGATGCATCTCCACCTGTCTCTTCAGCTTCACTGCTTGCACTGCCACTTTGTAGTTCGGGTCATGGAGGGGCTGGAATGGACGCGACAAGGAGGTGGTGACAGGTTACCCCAGGTGAAAGACGGCAAGACTGACTAGAAGGAGGCTAAAAGAACTTCTCTTCAAAGCAGCCGAACTGCAGCAACAACTGACTGTTAATACTAATGTCTCTAAAATATGACTACATAGACACCTAAATATAATACGCACTGAACCAGCATCCAAAATGAGTACTTTACCAACAATATCAGTCCTTCAAGCAGTATGTAACAGTATGCATGGAACGGGTGTTGGGTGATGTCACTGGCAAACTATTGCATTAACATACAGTGGTGGTATTTTGGAGCTATCGTGGTCTCTTCCTACCTGCAAGGTGTGCAGCGGGGCTGTCAGATGAACCAGGCGGTTGTTGTTGTTCTCCTGTGGGCTGGAGTCTGGGTGTAGGGACACCACCTGAGAAAGACCCTCGTCTAAGGATGAAGCTGTGCGCAAAGCCCGTCCCTGTGTGAGACAACAATTAGACAGTGACACCGGAGTTGCCCATAGATTACACACATGTACAAAAATAATATGGCAGTCAGAGTGCAGTAGAACTATACAGGACACTGAAGTATGATTGCAGTTAGAGTGCAGTGTAACAGCAGTATATGTTACTACGACAATAACTGCATACAAAATATTACAGTTGACAGCGGTTACTCCACTTGTATTGCAGTTTCAAAAGCGCAATATATATCACAATAAAATGTGCTAAGCCTTGTAATAATTTAGAGGCTTTCTTTGTAATTATAACTTTATTGTGCTACTCCACTATGTCAAAAAAATCAACCGTTCTCACCTCATTGGTAAAGAGGACATAAAAGGAAAGCACGAACAGCCCAACCCCAACAACCGTGCCTCCGGTAGTTTCGCTCAGACGATCCAAAAATCCGGGTTTTGGACGGCTGGTTGTCCGTGTGTGCTGGTCATGTTCTTTCCCTAACTGAGAAGAACCAAAGAACAAATAAACCATTTTGTTGTGTACTCTACATGTATAGCAATGTTAATAATGGCACTAAAATGACTTATCAAATGCATTAAATAGATTGCACTGGTTAGCTTAATAATGTAGCTAGTTAACGTTAAAATGCTACAGAGAAACTGCTTACTGATGTTTCCGACATGGTTTCTTCTATAACCAATCAGTTACGGTGAAGTTAGAGACGTTTGCAGTGAGAAGCAATTTATGTCCTTGGCTTGAATGACAAGACATGAAAAGTTGTAGCTGTCCGGCTGGTTTTCTCCTATTCCGGCAGATTATCTACAATCCCACAAGTAATTGCTATTACAAAAACATGAACTATAAGATAACAGAAACAAATATATTTGCTTCCGACATGTTTCGTGAGGTGATTGGGTAAAAATGCCTTTTCAGAATGCTGGGAAATGTAGGCAGTGTCATAACGGACTTGCACTCGTCTAATTTTTTTTTACAGTTATGGTTTCATTATCATCTCCTGTGGGAGTGTGATTGAAGTAGTTAAGACCCGAGTCTTTACAAGTCTTGGGATCATGTAGTTTTGTGCTTTGTAGTCTGATCGTTTGTTGAACTTGGGTTTGTAGTTTGGTCAGTGTGGCCGTCACAGGCAGACAGTGGCAACATTATTAGGGAAGATGGACTCGAAGTTGGAATTGAACAAACAGTATTAGATGAAACACAATGTTATCATGTCCTTCTGCCCTAATGCTCAACAGTTATTTTAGGATTTTAACATTACTGTTTATTTTAAACTGTATGTTTTGGGTGTGCTACTGAAAAATATATTGAATTGTTTGAAAAATAATTGATGTTGGAGCACTGTGTCAAATATTACACTTGTGAAATGTTTGTGGCAAGACATTCCAATAGATAAAGTTAAGTTATAAACTATTAATTTATTTTTGACACAAACACAAACACAAAGTCCAGTGTCTGTCTTAGTATTAAATGAGGCTTGAGGGGATTATCTTGGTGGGGTAGACATAAGGATGCATAGATGGAGAGAGTGAATCATATATACATACACGCACACACAGTGTGTGAGGGGTTTTCTGGTGCTCAGCAGTAGCGGTTAAGTTGGGCCTGGACTCGGATCAGACAGCATGCAGGAGTTTGATATCATAGTGTTGGGTACAGGACTGAAGGTAAGAGAAACTCACATATCCACACATACATTCACCATAACTCACCTCAGTATTGTGGTGAAAACAATTTGCCATTTAAAGTGTCCCTCTACCGCAGAGAAAGACACATGATGATGTGTTAAATTCCCTTCAGACATTTTTAAATTCTAATATTACTGTTTGTAACTTGTAGTTGACATTTTCTGCTGATCTTTTGTATGATGAGAGCTATTCTTATGTTTTAAACATATTTAACCAATTGATATTTATCATAGAATATTTTGTATCTAAGGAGAACTAAAATGAATTGTTTTAGCATGAAAGAATCAAAACACCAAAGGCAGACAATTAAAGTTAGGTACCATGCATACAGAACTGTATTATTATAATCAATATTATTATTATAACACATATCACAATATTACCAAGTAAAAAATACACATTTTCCACTTCAGTTTAATGCAGGTTTTGTTTAGCTTTAATGATATGCATCAATACATTTAGTATGTACTTTCTTTAATGATAAGTGTCATAATGTTTGTGAACTCAATACAAATGCATGCATGAACGCAAACAGTATACACACACACACACACACAAACAGGCGAACCACGGACAGGCTGTCAAGGAGTGTTCTGAGCCTTGAAGGCTGCCTCAGGGATTAACATAATCAGTAAGCTGTCTGCTGGGATTCATATCAACCTTGGCTAAATAGGCAGCTTTCTCATAATGCTGCTGTAATACAAATAAATATTCATTACGGCTGGTCTGCAGAACACAAAGATTTCTCCTACCGATGCATAGCAGTCTAGCAGAATGTCTGAGCTTAGTCACAAAGCATATTTGAGAGACATTGAGGAAAGTGAATAATGTTCAATCTTATGTGTTTATGAATACTATAACTCTGACTCTCACTCAGGAATGTATTCTCTCTGGCTTGATGTCAGTGAGCGGGAAGAAGGTTCTTCACATCGACCGCAACCCATACTATGGAGGAGAGAGTGCCTCCATCTCCCCCCTGGAGGAGGTCTGTACACAAACGAGCCTACATTCATGCACACGTGTGTACGTAAGCACGCAATCACACACACACCCACACACACGCTCACAAGCAATGAAGGGTTGTATAGTCTTTAGAACAGTATGTGTATTTTTGTAGGTCTATAGGAAGTTTCAGGTTCCTGGCCCGGCTAAGTCATTGGGTCGTGGGAGGGACTGGAATGTGGACCTTATTCCTAAATTTCTACTTGCCAGCGGTGAGGCCCGAATGTGTTATTTTTATACAAACCGGAGTTTGTATGCTCAATTCTGTATACATTCACTGAACAAAAATATAAATGCAGCATGCACATATTTTAAAGAATTTACTCAGTTTCTATAAGGACTTCTATAAGGACTGTCAATTGAAATAAATTCATTAGGCCCTAATCTATGGATTTCTTATGAGAGTAACAGGCTTTGAATTGCTTATGGAACATTTCTGGGTTAATTTATTTCAGCTCATGAAACATCAACCCAACTGTTCTGTTTGTATTTTCATTTTGTCTGAAATGTTTGAGCAGGGTCAGACTTTATTTTCATGTGGTTTGAGTTTTTTCAGGACAACTAGTAAAAATGCTGGTGTATACGGAGGTTACTCGGTATCTGGACTTTAAGGTGGTGGAGGGCAGCTACGTGTACAAGGCTGGTAAAATCCACAAAGTTCCTTCTACGGAGGCGGAAGCCCTTGCTTCAGGTAATTAATATGCATAAACATAAACAACCATCTTTGAATCATTGTTTTATTCTGAAAAAAAAGAGTTGTGTGACAAAGCAGTCAAACTGCAATTGAAAACCTAGTGAACTTGATTTAGAAAAACAATTGACAACTCGATTCATCTTCAAGCCATAGAAGTACAGTGTTGCGTCTTTCAGATCTGATGGGGATGTTTGACAAGCGCCGGTTCAGGAAGCTGCTAGTCTTCATCCTAAACTTTGAGGAGGGCGACCCGCGGACCCACCAGGATATAGACCCCAGCAGGACCAGCATGAGGGAGCTGTTTCGCCGCTTTGACCTGGGACCAGATATCATGGAGTTCACTGGACATGCTCTAGCCCTGTACCGTAATGACGAGTCAGTACACATCTCTCACACTGATGGTCAGGCAGACACACAGATGAACACACACTGATTTACCCTGGCCTCCACAGCTACTTGGACCAGCCGTGTGTTCAGACCATCAGACGGATCAAGCTGTATACAGAATCTCTGGCTCGCTACAACTGCAGTCCCTATCTGTATCCATTGTATGGGCTAGGGGAACTCCCTCAGGGCTTTGCCAGGTAACCCACACACACCCAACACACATGCACACACACACACACATACACACACACACACACACACACACACATATCTACTGGGTACTGTCTCACCAAGTTTAATCAAGGTCCTCACAACTATAGTAAGCACACACAGTGTTGGGCCATCCAAAACTCTCCCTGTTCATGTGTCTGACATAGGCTAAGTGCTGTGCATGGAGGCACCTACCTGTTAAATAGAGGAGTGGAGGAGATTGTTCTGGACAAGGGAAAAGTGGCGGCAGTGAAATCTGAAGGAGCGGTAAGTAAAGAGTATATATGGTGAATGGATAGATAGATAGATAGATAGATAGATAGATAAAGGGGTGGCTGGATTGAGGGATAAATGAATGGTTATAAGAATGAATGGATGACTGGATGGACAAATGGGCGACTGTACATATGAATGGAGGACTATGGATGGATGAATGGATGACTAGACAGATTATATTGAAAGGATGGATGGATGAGAAATGATAGTACATTATTTGCATGATAATATGCTAATTATCAGTTGCGTAAATTATTATTATTGGAACCTAATATTTCTCTCTTTTTTTACCAAGCTGTTTCGCTGTAAACAGCTGATCTGTGACCCCAGCTACGTGCCCAACCGGGTGAAGAAGGTGGGCCGGGTTATACGGGTCATCTGTTTTCTGAATCATCCAATCAAAAATACCCATGATGCCAACTCCTGTCAAATCATCATCCCTCAAGCACAAGTCCACAGAAAATCAGGTTGGGCAACCAAAATATATCTGAGGTTTGGCAAAGACATATGACCCAATAACAAATATTATAATAGCAATATGTAAGTCCGGGCATGAATCGTAACCTGACCCTCTTTGATTTTCAGACATCTACGTATGTATGGTGTCCTACGCTCACAATGTGTCATCGTCAGGGATGTATGTTGCCATGGTGAGCACCACTGTAGAGACCAACGACCCCGAGAAAGAGGTGCAACCTGGACTGGAACTGCTGGAGCCTATTGATCAGAAGTAAGAGCCACACAACCTGCTGAAAACATTTACACCCACAGTCATATGTACAGAAACTTACTGAAGAATTAATGTGATGGTCCACAGATTTGTTTCTGTCAGCAACATGATGGTCCCCATTGATGACGGAAGGAACAGTCAGGTAAGTGGCTGCCTTACCTCAGCATTGTAGAGACCTTAACCCCAATCTTAGTGACATTGCTAAGAGATCCAGATCTCTTGACATGAAGGGGGTGGTGTACAGCAAACAAAATGTAACACCTAGCGACTTGGTCAAAAAGTCTGAATCTTTCAGCATAACTGCTAAGGTTTCGATTTGAGTCACTGGACCAGGTTGGGTCCAATTGGGGCTACCCGAAAAATTTGCTGAAATAGAACACTTGTTTAATTGTTCCAAGCTATTAGGTTGTACCTGGTTCTGGAGTGTGCGGTGTTGTTCGCTTTGATCATATTTCCTCTTTCAGATCTTTGTGTCCCGCTCCTATGATGCCACTACTCACTTTGAGACTGAATGTGAGGACATTAAGGACATGTATCGCCGAATGACAGGCTCAGAATTCATCTTTGGTGACTTACGCAGAGACTGTGATGACGATGAGGATGAGGACTAAGGGACACCAAGTGGAGTTGCTGCCATTTTAAACAATTAAATTCCCACTGGGACCATATATATATAAAAAATGTTAAGTGGTTAAAAATGGTTAAAAGCGTTTTCTAACTGGCATAATTTACATTGCCATATATTCCATCTGACTGTCATGTCCTTTTTTTTTTTTAAACGAACCCTTAGAATAAACTAATTTACTACATCTCCCAGAATGCCCTGCTTGACAGCTTCTGTATGTCAGTTAATGTAACTTTCCTGTTCAAGCTCTTGTAGCCTACTCTCTTGAATGGTGTTGAGACTATGGAGTGGTACAATAGATAGCCTGTCTAATAAACACCACACTTGCCTGTAGCCTATGACTCTGTATTCTTCAGGGTTTAGAGTATTAAGAGTATGTGCATAAGCCTCAATGACTACGCTAATCAATGGCCATGTGTTTGTGTGAAGTGAGAATGGATAGGAGGAAATAGATGTATCAGACAGTGTGATTAACAGATACCCCTTATTCTACAGATTAACTCTAAGGACAAAGCCAGTGGAGTTGTGTCACGTAGTGTTATGATCTGTTCTGAGGCAAAGGGAGAAAGGGATGATTCAGACAGATGGGGGTGGGTTTGGAAGATTAAAGAGGTTTACCAATCCAAATGAAGTACAGTCACCTTGGCTAGATTACACACTCCCATACTCTCTCACTCAGTGATTTACATGAGTGTCTCGGCTCCATTCATTAACATGCTAATGGTCAACAGAGGTTAAAGTGAACATGGCTACATTACCCAATATTTTCTGTAATTAAATAAAAACAAACAATAAAAAACAGAGTTGTTGTTGAAATTTGTTAGTTACTTTAACTGTAGTAGCCATTTGTATTTACAATGATACAGCTATATGAAACACTGTTTATATAAATAAAAATGTAATCCTTGAATACATCACTGTAAATACACTCCTGCACGCACGCACACTTTACATTGCTAATGGGAACTGTCTGACCAAGTCCACATGAAGTGAGGATATCAGCATGCAAAGTCCAGTGCCTAAAAAGCATGACTCAGGCCTTGAATAAGGACAGACTGATCCCCATAAACATCAAGACGTCCTTTTGTCGCTAAGCTATTCCAGCTCTGTGCTGACTGGGGGAGGAATCAGACCGGCCGCCACCAGCCGCCGTTCACTGCTCAGGAAGTTGAAGGTTGCACAAGCGTTTGGCTAAGGAGGGAGATGAAAATCAAAGACAGACAGGTAAAAATTGCCCTACGTTATTTCCTATCGGCAGGGGCTCCCCATGTCTGAGGACAGATGGGGAACTACTTTCTAGAACAGTGGCGGTATACAGCAACATTGTGCAGGAGAAATCCATCACTAAGATGACATTGTAAACCTGGCTTGCATGCCCATGCACTGAAATGTACAGCCACGAAACCCTAATCTTTCCACTGTTGACAGATGAGGTCAGGTGTCCTTACTGTGTCTTGCACCTCCACAGCTATGCCTTTGCTCTTTAGGAAGGCCAGGACCTTTGGATCAATCCGCTCCGATCGTCCTCCCGTACCCAGGACCAGAACCTCTGTGGACATGTTATTCGCCAGACACATCACGACCATACACAATCATTCCACTGTTAAGGTAATAACACTGTACTTCAGCCCTCTGAAGGTTAAGTTTGAATACCATTGCACGATAAGAAAGTATTTTGTAGTCAGAATAGCAACCTTACATGCACAAGAGTTATGTTTCAGCACATTCACTAACCACAATTCGCATGAAAAGAATAAACAGAAAAGAGGTGAGTAAATAGCCAAATAACTTTTCTAATAAGAAAATATCCTATGTTCTTTAACCTGCTAGCACCAGAGATACAGTGGATATAAAAAGTCTACACACCCCTGTTAAAATGCCAGGTTTTTGTGATCTAAAAGAATGAGACAAAGATAAATCATGTCAGAACTTTTTCCACTCTTAATGTGACCTATAATGTGAACAATTCAATTGAAAGACAAACTGAAATCTTCAAGGGGGAAAAATGAAAAATAAAAACCTTACAATAACCTGGTTGCATAAGTGTGCACACCCTCTTATAACAGGGGATGTGGCTGTGTTCAGAATTAACCAAACACATTCAAACTCATGTTAAATACAAGTCATTACACACCTGCCATCATGTAAAGTGACTTAATCACCAATAAAGTTCAGCTGTTCTAGTAGGATTGTCCTGACATTTTCTTAGTTGCATCTCTGAGCAAAAGCCATGGTCCGCAGAGAGCTTCCAAACCATCAGAGGGATCTCATTGTTGAAAGATATCAGTCAGGAGAAGGGTACAAAAGAATTTCCAAAGCATTAGATATACCATGGAAGACAGTGAAGACAGTCATCATCAAGTGGAGAAAATATGGCACAACAGAGACATTACCAAGAACTGGACGTCCCTCCAAAATTGATGAAAAGACGAGATAACTGGTCAGGGAGGCTTCCAAGAGGCCTACAGCAACATTAAAGGAACTGCAGGAATTTCTGGCAAGTACTGGCTGTGTGCTACATGTGACAAAAATCTCCCGTATTCTTCATATGAATGGGCTATGGGGTAGGGTGGCAAGATGGAAGCCTTTTCTTACAAAGAAAAACATCCAAGCCCGGCTGAAGTTTGCAAAAACAAACATCAAGTCTCCCAAAAGCATGTGGGAAAATGTGTTATGATTTGATGAAACCAAGGTTGAACTTTTTGACCATAATTCCAAAAGGTATGTTTGGCGCAAAAACAAAACTGCACATCACCCAAAGAACACCATACCCACAGTGAAGCATGGTGGTGGCAGCATCATGCTTTGGGGCTGTTTTTCTTCAGCTGGAACCGGGGCCTTAGACAGGGTGGAGGGAATTATGAACAGTTCCAAATACCAGGCAATTTTGGCACAAAACCTTCAGGCGTCCGTTAGAAAGCTGAAGATGAAGTGGAAGTTCACCTTTCAGCATGACAACGACCCAAAGCACACATCCAAATCCACAAAAGCATGGCGTCACCAGAAGAAGATTAACGTTTTGGAATGGCCCAGCCAGAGCCCAGACCTGAATCCAATTGAACATCTGTGGGGTGATCTGAAGAGGGCTGTGCACAGGAGATGTCCTCGCAATCTGACAGATTTGGAGCCCTTTTGCAAAGAAGAGTGGGCAAATATTGCCACATCAAGATGTGCCATGCTAATAGACTCCTACCCAAAAAGACAGTGCTGTAATAAAATCAAAAGGTGCTTCAACAAAGTATTAGTTTAAGGGTGTGCACACTTATGCAACCAGGTTATTGTGAGTTTTTTATTTTTTATTATTCCCCCTCAAAGATTTCAGTTTGTTTTTCAATTGAATTGTTCACATTATAGGTCACATTAAAGGTGGAAAAAGTTCTGACATGATTTATCTTTGTCTCATTCTTTTATATCACAAGAACCTGGCATTTTAACAGGGGTGTGTAGACTTTTTATATCCACTTTACCTCCCAGGGAGCCGAAGATAATGTATAGAAATTAGCTTGGTCTGCAGTGAAAACATGTTAAGGAACCCATGGTCTAAAGAGCAATTTTATTACGTCTCACCAATACGAGGTTCCAGCATGTGAAACAGGGCCATGCTCTCTATGGTGATGTCCTTACAGCTGCCTACCTATAGAGAATGAAAGATAAAAAGCCAACAGGAAAATCAACATAATCCCAAATTCAGTACAGCATGTTTAGAAACTCTATGATAATAAATTTTATCCATGAGTGAAATTTCTGCATGTTTTATATTTGAAGTACAAGGTGGTAGAGATGCAAACCTCTGTCCATTCCAGTATTGTTTTATATTCAACTCATCACACCAGTACTCAGACACATACATAAAGCCATTCAGCTGTCTCAGAAGCAGGTTAACTCAAGTTGAAGAAAGAGAACCGTTATAAAAGGTATCAATCAATCAATCAAATTTATTCATAGAGCCCTTTTTACATCAGCAGTTGTCACAAAGTGCTTTTACAAAACACCCGGCCTTAAAACCCCAAGGAGCAAACAACAGTAGTGTTGAATTTCAGTGGCTAGGAAAAACTCACTAAGAAGGCCGAAATTTAGGAAGAAATTTAGAAGTTTAGGTACACTTCTTATTGGGATTAGAGCAAAGATGGAACTAAAACTCGTCCTTACATTCCATTGGAGTATAGCTGGAGGTAGCAGGGCGCATGGTCCTAAGACACGGTTCCCATCGACGTTGAATCCCCGGGGACTGTAACTGTAGATCATCGCCCCAGCTCCCGGTTCTTTCTGCATGACAGACACTGTGGTCCTTTGGTACATCTCATCATCACTGGGACCAAGCCTGTGGGCGCGAGACAGAAAGGGACTGCGGGAGAAGGAACATTAAGTTACATTTCCAATACATTGTATTACAATGTATAATTATAAAACTCTTTCTTATTCTGATACCTGGCTACACCTGGATGACGTGGGATGAGATATCCGACCTTTTTTGATGTAAAAAAAAAACGTCTGGCAAAGTTTAGATTTTGGTTTTAATTATCGAGTCTCTCGCACATGTTATAAGATGTAGTAACTATAGATCTGGCAATATCTGCTTTGGATGATTCTCAAGTACCGAGATACAGTTTAAACGCAATATCCCCTTTTACGTATTTGCTAGATAGCTGTCTTCCAGGGGTCATTTATATGCAATTGTGTAGCTAGCTACACAATTGCATATAAATAGCTAGTGTGTAGCTAGCCACAGTAGCGAGCTAGTACAGACTGGATTTTGATCTCGTCTTGTCAGTACATTACCTTGTGAACGCGGTTGATGTTAGAGGGCTGAACCGCAGACCCTGTGAAGATCTCTGGAGAAACAGTCTTGCACACATCGTGACAGCCATGTCATTAACAATTATTTAGCCATCTAATCATTGATTGACCTAATGCCGGTGGGAACCTATTTTCTGAAGCACAAATATTAATGCTTCCGTTTTGGTACTTCCGGTTATTTTGCTATGGTAGTCTTCAGTAGATACATCATAGGAATCAGTAATTAATTGTATCAGTGGCGGAGTTGTGAAAAAGTATTCTTTGCAAAAAACAAAAAAATAATAAAGCAAACAAAAACAATCTGGAAATGCTTTTTAATGTCTTATACTAGGGCGCTATACTCATCGTAAACAAACTTGTATTAAGATCATTCTACATAAATTGGATTTAAATTGCACACAATTTATAATATTACACCCGGAGAAGAACAAGCCTCTTCCGACGACAGTTTTGTCATTGATTAATTCGCCTGAATACCGGAGGGGGCGTTCCCACACGTTATACTGCGCGCGCGCCCTCTACTGTGCTTACCCGACAAGTAGGAGTCGCAAGTTGTGCAAGCTAGCTACATTGTAAATAGAAAGCAGTAGAATCATTCACCCCCTTCAGTAATGGCAACATATCTCTGTAGTCTGAGTACACTTATTATTTAGTGAACTGCGTATTTTTCGAAAAAGTTATTAGTGTTATTGTATATATTTTTTAAGAATTACAGGGTCTTCAAAGCATAACAAATAGCAATGTATCGATCTCTGTATGCTTTCCGATCTGCGGAGCCCAACTCGCTGCACTTCGGGGCGGGGGAGAGCTTTCTGATCCTGGAACGCAGCAACAAACACTGGTGGCTCGGCTCGCGCTGCAGTTCGGGCGAGACAGGATACGTTCCTGCTTCTTACATCGAAAGGATTCAAGTAGGTTTAACCGACTTTTACTTTATTGATTAACAGTTGTTGAAAGTGAAACATGCCAATTAGGTGTTATACGCTAGCTTGTTAGCATAAGAGACCGCGAATAATTGAGAGGTCCAACTGCAGCGTTGCATTCCAATAGACCTTACTTTTGTTACTTTTTTTATGTGACCAATAACCTCCTTCAACGAGACAAATTTAGCGATGCGGGATTTGTCCGTTACAAAATAATGTATATAATTTCCCCTGCATAATTAGCATTTTCCATTGTCAGCACAAATCACTATTATATGTGGACGTTTGCAGATAAACTAGAAGATGCTTCCAGAATTAAACCAAAATGTGTCAAGTTGACTAATGAGAGCGGCCCCTATAGGCTTGGCAAGTTTGCAACGCCAGCTGAGTCTGTAGGCTACCCCTGCGGGCTTCGCGACGTAAGCCAACAATACACGAAAAATGTGACGATGCAGCTGTCATTTGTGAGTTGCCCTCCTCTCAGATTTCTTGATTTGAAACAAGTGCAGCGGGGTTCATGGCTTTCTATGACATACTGTGAATTGTAATTCACATGTTTGTATTTTCTGTCTAAACCGATAAATCTCCACAGTTAATTGTCTATCACAGATGTCATTTGACAACTCTGGGACAGGGCTGTCGCCAGGAATCGTGTCCTTCTGAAAAGATATATGCGTGGGCCCCCTCACCTACAGACCACATTGACATTATGCCTAGCCATGGGTTCCATGAATCAAACTCACCTTTATCCTCATCAGCTACGGCCCTGCTCTGGGGTGTATTCATTCTGCAAAACATAATGTTTTAGTTGCCAGTCGTTTCTGCAACAGAATGAAACCTACTGAAACCGAGGTTGGGACCTAGTTGAAATTCCAGGTTTATGTGGACCATGTAGGTCAGTTGAGGTTGTATCTGGACTGTGTTGGTCAAGTTGAGGTTGTATCTGGACGGTGTTGGTCAAATTGAGGCTGTAACTGGACCGTGTTGGTCAAGTTGAGGCTGTAACTGGACCGTGTTGGTCAAGTTGAGGTTGTAACTGGACCGTGTTGGTCAAGTTGAGGTTGTAACTGGACCGTGTTGGTCAAGTTGAGGTTGTATCTGGACCGTGTTGGTGACGTTGAGGTTGTATCTGGACCGTGTTGGTGACGTTGAGGTTGTATCTGGACCGTGTTGGTCACGTTGAGCTTGTATCTGGACCGTGTTGGTCACGTTGAGCTTGTATCTGGACCGTGTTGGTCACGTTGAGGTTGTAGGCTGGATAGAGCACTGTAGGATGCCACATTATTGTTCAGGTAGAGTGTTTGATTTTTGTTATTAGATAGTTGTACTGCCCCAGTTTTTTCCACCTGGGGTCTCATTTTGCCCTCCAGCCAAATATTTGTTTTAGATTTGTATTAATGAATGCCGATTATGAATATTTCACTGTCCTTCTCTCTGGCCTCCTTTACTCTGTGCCCCAGGCTCCGGAGCAGGACGAGGTATTACAGTCTATCGACAGGGCCATCGAAGGGATCCACAATGTGGCCATGAAGAACGGTGGCAAATACAACCTGGAGCAGCGAGACGTGTTACAGTGGGTGCACCATCAACACACACACACACACACACACACACACACAAACACACCACCACTCTGATGTGTAGAGTCCACATTCTGCAGGTTCCTGTATAGTTTCATCAGTTATGGCCTCCTATTCATTAGTCATGCTGGCGCATTACATTCTAAGTACTACAGGCCTTTTGAAATCCAGCCGTTGTCTCTCACATGGAACAGGAAGTTGATCCATCACAGGAAGGAGACCCTATCTAGGCGGAGTCCAACTCCATCCGGTACCAAGCAGGTCCTGCCCTCCTCTACCAGCGAACTGTCCCTCAGCCACACCCCTCAGCCACCCAATGGGATCAGCCATAGCCTGTCAGAGAGCACTGATAATGTGCAGGGATTTTACCAGGTATTGAGGATTTTCATTTGTACACACCTGAGGTCTTTATTATTTTTTTCAAGGAAGCTGATATCCTGATATTTACCTTGGTTGACTGTTTAATCCTGCAGGTGCCTCCTCAGCCTCGCCGAGCAGCACCCATAACCCCACCCCCTCCTGAGAAACAACGAGCCAATCGACGCCAAGGTGACTGTCTCAGCGTTACCATGGAGACACAGCTTTTTCTCTGCACACACACTTAAAATGTATGCATTCCGCTGCATCTTTTACACTGACTAAACTCTGTCACTTTTATTCTTCCTCATTCTGTCTTTCTGAGCAGAGTCTCCCAGTCTTCCTACTCCCGGCCCTGCCCCCGCTGCAGGGTCTGGCCTATCCCCCTCAGTCAGCTCCGGCTCACTGAATTCTAGCTCCTCCCACTCGGTGGTGTCCTCTGATGTCAGCTTGCCAAGTGTTGCCAACACTCCGCCCCCGGTGCCAAGCCGTGTTAAGCCCCCGCCCCCACCCCCAGACGACCTCCCCTCCTCTGCCCTCTCTCTGCAGCCAGATCCGTTAAAGAAGGGCCCCGCCCCCCAACCTCAGCCCACCCCCCCTCCACTGCCCCCCACTGAGGACCAATCAGAAACAGACTGGCCTCTTGCCCCTCCATCTGTTGCTGAAAGCACCCCGGGCAGCCCCACTCACTCAGATTCTGTCCCCGGGACAACAGGGGCGGAGCTTATTGAGCTGGTGAGAAGGAACACAGGCTTGAGTTATGAGCTGTCTCGTGTGGCGGTGGGTGTCGTTGTGGGCCACCTGCAGACTACTCTACCTCAAGCCTCCTCCGCTCTAGAGAAAGTCCTCCTCTCATTAGTGGAGAGCAAGGTCAGTTACATAGCCATCTGGCTTTAGTGTCAATTTACGGCTCCAACACAGCAATTCATGTAAGAAGCAGCTTATAATCTTAACCTCTGCAAAGCCTTGTTCTAATACTTGCATGTCATTCTTGTACATCGACTAAAATGCTGTTAATTCATGGGAAATCCCCTGTAATAACCTCAAAGTGTTTCTGTAGGATCAGAGTTCAGCCTTGCCCCAGGGACAGGTGTGTCATGATGAGCAGCGCCTGGAGGTCATCCTGAGCGACCTCGCCCGACATGTGGATGATTCTCAGCAGCGAAGCTGGGCCCTTCATGAAGACCACTCCCTCATTGCATGTTACCTGGAGGAGCTGCTGAAGATACTGGTGAGACCCGCATATTCAGTCTGGAACGCACACAACCCCCCCAGGGAGACACAACCCCCCAGGGAGATACACCCCCTCAGGGAGACACACACCTCCTGAGGGACACATATTCGCCCTGGGTATATGTAGTTTTACTGTACTACAAGCATGAATACAAGCATAAATGAACAGAAGGCATCTGCAGTTAATATTCAAATATTTTTTTTCTACAAAAATGTTCAGAGCCTCTGAGATATTCCCCTTTCTCGTCAGTCTGTCTGTCAGTATGCATTAACTTGTATACCCCCACCCTAAACCACCCAGGACTAGCTAATACTATTCCATTGTCATTCGGTAGAGAAACAGGAGGAGACAATTAGTCATTTTTTAAAAATTCTGTCTTGTAAATATTGGAGGCAGGATTCTACACAGTGCACCTTTAGTAAAATTAAAAGAAACAACACAATTAAAACTCAAATATTTGTATGTGACTGAACAGCATTTGGCTAGGAGGGCTGATGGAGTATATTATTATACTGTAGATGTTGTAGCTCATATTGAGTTCCTAAACAAAGGGCCAAATGGAGCCAAGCCTTTAGAGGTGTCCTGTTAAATCTGAGGTGTGTCTGTGTGTGCGTGTCTGTGTTTACTTCCCCAGACGGATGCTGACCCAGAGGTGTGTAAGAAGATGTGCAAGGCCAACCACTCTGAACCAGTGCTGTCTCTAGTGTCTTATTATCAGATGGTAAGAGCGACCACTACTGTGATAATATGCCATCATGACAGTCATGTGTATGACTAATAAGAATGTATTAAACTGAGTGTTTTACATTACATTCTCAAAGTGAAGAAAAAAAAAAAACAATTTAATCCACAAAAAGTGAATTGTCAGTTTTGATTGTTGAATGAGTGTACAGTATGTTGTTTGCGTTATGAGTTGTATTGTAGACGTGTGCTGCCCCAGTGGTCTTTCATAAACTCATAGTAACGCTGTCACAGTGTTCCCTAGTAACACTTCCTGTGGGACTGTGCAGGAACACAGGGTGTCTCTGCGCCTGCTGCTGCTTAAGGTGTTCGGGGCGATGTGTAGCCTGGATTCTGCCCTTATCTCAACCCTCCTCAACTCCATCCTGCCCATGGAGCTGGCCAGAGACCTGCAGACTGACACACAAGGTGATGAGGCCTCCATGCGTCAGTTTCTGTCCTCGATCGTACATCCCCTCTCTGTTTATACACACAGCGTATCGCTTCCTGTCTTCTCTCCTTCTCTTTCCCTTGTCATTCAGTCTCTTTAATTTAGCGTAATCTATACTGCTCTGTATGTTTTTTTCCAATAATGTCAGGGTTTTATTTCTCCTCAGAGCATAAAAAGATGTGTTACACAGCCTTGGTCCTGACAATGATCTTCTCTATGGGGGAGCAGGTCCCTTATCACCACTATGGTATGAACCACTTTTATTGCTGTATGGCTTTAGAATTCTAAAAAAAATTACCTCACTTTATTGATCGGTATGTTTCAACTCAAAGTCAAATGTATGTCCGTCCCTATCTGTCTTTCACCCTCCCTCCACAGAGCACTTGAACTCGAACTTCATTCAGTTCCTGCTGGATGTAGTAGAGAATGGGCTTCCCTCTGATCCCACAGAACAGCTCCCTGATCTCTTTGTCAACCTAATCTTGGCTTTCAACCTGCACCACACAGGTGAGAAGAGAAGGGCTTGTGAGCTGTGGTATGTGTGGTCATATGAATTGTATTTTGTTTCAATGTCTGTCTGTGTCCTCTCTGTCTCTTAGTGCCCAGCAGCAATGTGATAATGCAGACTGTTATCAAGAAAAATGTGAAGGTGTTCTCTGAGAAAATACTGCTGCTACTAAACAGAGGAGGTTAGTCCTACACTGCTTGTTTCCACAAGCCATATTCTTGGCTTGCACGCGACTTAATTTAACCACATACTGTATAATAATCCTACTACACACTATTTAGGTCGTTATTGTTTGGTAAACCAAATACAGTAAGAAAGAAACTAATTGCAGAATACTAGGCTCATTACACAGTTAAGTTACACTATTTTGTGGTGAAGAATGTAGAGTCCATGCCCTATCAAAGTTGACTTAGGGACAATATGTCCCTAAGAGTTGAGACATTGCTACATTTCACCAGAACCTAACAACCCTGACAATTCCATATCTAATGGACAGTTGTGTTGTTTTCCTGTCATTTGTTGATTTTGGTCTGTTCCCTCCAGTTATTATCAGCTGTTATTAAATTCATGTTGGTCTCTATAGACAATTTTCTTCCTTAATAGCATTTAAAAAAAATCCGGAATGGAAAGCAAACTTGTACAATTATCCGGGCATGGCCATGGATTTAATTAGTCTTTTTCAATCCTCTGTAGTCCTTTGCTATAATTTATTTTTTATTGTAAGTACCCCTTTAACCCTTTTCTCTCAGTATGTCTAAATACTTTTCTGTCTCCTTCCTCTCCAGATGACCCGGTGTGTGTCTTTAAACACACTCCCCCTGCTCCACACGCTGTCCTGAAGTTCTTGCAGGATGTTTTTGCCAGCCGAGAGTCTGCAGACATCTTCTACCACACAGACATGATGGTCATGATAGACATTGCTGTTCGATGCATCTCTGACCTCTCCCCTGGGGACAAGGTGAAACCGAGACACACACACACACTCACATTCTGTCCAGCTTGATGAATATGTCCTCAGCAAGAAAGTGAATGTAAACGGTATAATGAACTTCCTGACATCCTCTTCACCTCTCTCTGCTCCCTCCAGCTGAGGATGGAGTACCTCTCCCTGATGCACTCCATCATGCGCTCAACAGATTTCATGGAGCACCGGCACCGCCTTTCCGACCTGCAGGGAGCTCTGCAAAGGATTCTGGGAGAGGAGGATGACGACTCAGGAGTGGACGCAGGCGGGGCCACAGCCAAACAGATGGATAAGCTAATAGTGCAGGAGATCTACAAGGAATTCCCTCAGATCGTTCAGAGCTAGGAGGACTGAATATGGCTATGACCGGGGTGGTGTTCCCTTATGACCCAGTGATCTGCCGCTATGGGAGGGTACCGTGGAACTTCCTGAGGTTAACAGGCAACTGTAGTCAGCTACTTAGTATTTGTGGGAACATGCTGTTACTCTTGACTTGATCCCTGTGTCATGCGGGCCACATTCTACTTTCCCATTCATCACTACCTGTCGTTGCTGTTCAGGACCTCTGTCGTGATTATGAACATGTTGTGGTGCCCTCATGACAGGGAGTTCACGTGAAGTGTTACCCAACAACGTACGACTTTGTGCTCCGTCAAACGGAGATGGCCAACTAATGTGCTCTCTGTAACTGAGGGACCAGGCTACTGTGTTAGAGAGGAGGGCGTTCTTGTAACCGTGGTTTTACCGATGTCTTGTTCTGACGTTCAGTCAGTTCATGTCTGTCACTCACTTCTAATTCTTACCGCCTGGCATGGCTTCACAGTGTGTGCTCAGACCATTTAAATAACTCAATTAAATAAGAGAATAAATAAGCAAATATGCTTATAGAAAAACATTGTGGGTTGGTTTCAGAAACACCGATTAAGCCTAGTTCTGGCCCAAAAAGCATGCTGAAATTAGCATTATCAAGGTCTGGGCTTAATCCGTGTCCGAAATACCAGCCCCTCTGTGAGCAAGACATTCTAGGCATTTAGGTCAGTTTACAAGTTACCATTTATTGCAATGCTGCTACATAGTTAACTCAATACCTATGGCTGTAATTCTCTGAGCTCTAGTTGTGAAATTGCTTTTGCCCTACACTTAATCTGCAGTAACCTCCTCTGGGCATGTACGGACTATGACACACTTAATTCTTCCCAAACATGCCACTCCCGCTCCTCCCTGCTTGTGCTGTAGATGGAACATGACAGTAATGTAAAAACCAGGCCGTACCAAATAACAACCAGCTGCAACACTTTGCTTCGACTTACTAAACCATGATTATCTTCCTGTATGGATATGGGTCTTGAAAATAGATTATTCTTTCCACTAGTAGTATTTAATTAATACAAACTGATAAGGGATTGACATGTTTTGATTGTTTAGTCAAACTTGTACTGCAGTCTGACATTAGCAAAGTGACTTGTTGATGGATTGAATGCTTTTCCTTGATCCTTGTAGTACAACTGAGAATCATTCTGCAAAACACAAAGGGCATCTTCTCGGTCTCCACAAGTTTGCACAAGACGCACATACATATCCAGTGTTTTTACATTGCAGCTCTCATTGTCTTAGGATGCATTTACAAAGACAGCACAGTTGAAAACAAACACACTAATTAGTATTTATATCAGATGGGTCCTAACAAAGATCTGATTTCAATGGATCTGTTTTGATTGTTCAAATGACTTCTAAGTTGCTGTCTTCAACTCTAAGTTCTTTCTCCCCTGTATAAAATAATATTTGAAAAGTTTACTCTGCTCTATTAGAGTTGATAGGGGAAGAGTTATTGTGGCAAATGTTCTAGTGGCCAGCATATTACACACGTTTTAACCCACACTTCAAACTAAGTGTTTACTGACTTGAAAAACAGATGGAAGAGTGTACCCTCTCTATCATGTGTTTCTATTATCCAGTGTTCATGCATAAAACTGTGCATGGCTGTGAATCTCTTCATATGGTTTGTCTGTTTTTGTATGTTTTTCTGTTGTATGTTTATGGTTTCCTGTTGATTTATATATTTCCACTGTAGATTTGTGCCCAGCCCCACCCCCCTTTTTCTTTCATGCCATCAGTGTTATTGTGCTAACACCAATTGAACCCGATTTAAATTTATTTCAAATGGTTGTTCTGGGGGATGATGGTAACAAAGTGTATTTTCGTAATGTTTACAATCAATAAATAACTCAATGAAAACTGCCCAGTTTGTCATGTTTTCGTTTGCTCTAAATGTTTTTAAAATATGTATACTTCCTGTAAACAATCAGTAGGCCGACAAATAATTTAGTCGGATGATAAATGAAGTAGGACCGACGCATTTGTGTGTAACCGCAAACTCAGTACGTGTACCTATCTAGGTGAAAGGTCCGCTGTCAAAAAAATAGCTAGCTTCTCTACCTCTCATTTAAACCGATAGTGGGGACTCGGGTAACCGGCCATTTAGCTCGTTACTTCTCTAGTGACGAGTAACGAGGACGCATTATTTTGTGTATTTATTTTCTTGTTTTCTGTTTTAAACAGAAATCATGTCTAAACAGCAGGCGATAAGTCCAGGGAAGAACTTCTTCGCTGGGGGCTTTGGGGGTGTCTGCTTGGTTTTCGCTGGACATCCACTTGATACCATAAAGGTAATATTTTAATTTTGTTAAGTTATTGCTAACGTTAGCTAGCAAGGTAGCCGTCATCAGTAAGAGATAATTAGCTAGCCACTGTACAGTGGTCGCAGCATTGCACTCCTACCCAAGTAATGAATGTGACTTCGCAAATTAAAATTAGCTTATGTTTTTCTATTAGTTTTTTAAAATTATATTTTATAGGGGGCACTACATGTTTCAGGGGGATTGTCAGTTAACTCAATGTCGAGTCCAACTAGCGCTTCAATGAGGTCAGGTGTGACATTTTTGACCTTTAATCTGGCAATGGTTATTATACTTCTGTACTACAGTTGCCCAATGACAGTGTGTTTTGCAGATGTTATTATCTCCTGAGCCTTGTATTGAAATTAAAGGAATTAAACTGTCCATACTTGAATATCATAGTGGTCTTAAGTCACAATAATAATATCCTTTCTTCTACACTCCAAAAAGTTATTTTTACTTTAAAAAAACAAACATTTTTAGCTCTGTGATACATCGAATGGCTGATGGTCCACAGGAGAGGTTTCAGAACTTTGTTCTACAGTGGTGGTGAGAGTGGTTATAACGGCGTTATGTCTGCCTCTTTCTTAGGTGCGCATTCAGACTATGGCTGTTCCTGGTCCTGGCGAGACCCCCCTCTACAGAGGCACTTTTGATTGTTTCAAACAAACCCTTGGCAAAGAGGTGGGTATACAGTGAGGAAAAAAAATATTTGATCCCCTGCTGATTTTGTACGTTTGCCCACTGACAAAGAAATGATCAGTCTATATTTTTAATGGTAGGTGTATTTGAACAGTAAGAGACAGAATAACAACAAAAAAATCCAGAAACACGTCAAATTTTATAAATTGATTTGCATTTTAATGAGTGAAATAAGTATTCGTCCCCTCTGCAAAACATGACTTATTACTTGGTGGCAAAACCTTTGTTGACAATCACAGAGGTCATATGTTTCTTGTAGTTGGCCACCAGGTTTGCACACATCTCAGGATGGATTTTGTCCCACTCCTATTTGCAGATCTTTTCCAAGTCATTAAGGTTTTGAGGCTGATGTTTAGCAACTCAAACCTTCAGCTCCCTCCACAGATTTTCTATGGGATTAAGGTCTGGAGACTGGCTAGGCTACTCCAGGACCTTAATGTGCTTCTTCATGAGCCACTTCTTTGTTGCCTTGGCTGTGTGTTTTGGATCATTGTCATGCTGGAATAATCCATGACCCATTTTCAATGCCCTGGCTGAAGGAAGGAGGTTCTCACCCAAGATTTGACGGTACATGGCCCCGTCCATCGTCCCTTTGATGCGGTGAAGTTGTCCTGTCCCCTTAGCAGAAAAACACCCCCAAAGCATAATGTTTCCACCTCCATGTTTGACATTGGGGATGGTGTTCTTGGGGTCATAGGCAGCATTCCCCCTCCTCTAAACACGGCGAGTTGAGTTGATGCTAAAGAGCTTGATTTTGGTCTCATCTGACCACAACACTTTCACCCAGTTCTCCTCTGAATCATTCAGATGTTCACTGGCAAACTTCAGACGGGCCTGTACATGTGCTTTCTTAAGCAGGGGGACCTTGCGGGCGCTGCAGGATTTCGGTCCTTCACGGCGTAGTGTGTTACCAATTGTTTTCTTGGTGACTATGGTCCCAGCTGCCTTGAGATCATTGACAAGATCCTCCTGTGTAGTTCTCAGCTGAGT
Organism: Esox masquinongy; assembly: GCA_016801175.1. Taxonomy (NCBI): domain Eukaryota; kingdom Metazoa; phylum Chordata; class Actinopteri; order Esociformes; family Esocidae; genus Esox; species Esox masquinongy. Next base: position 37,231 of record JACXGI010006750.1, read on the forward strand.
CCTCACCGTTCTCATGATCATTGCAACTCCACGAGGTGAGATCTTGCATGGAGCCCCAGACCGATGGAGATTGACAGTTCTTCTGTGTTTCTTCCATTTGCGAATAATCGCACCAACTGTTGTCACCTTCTCACCAAGTTGCTTGGCGATGGTCTTGTAGCCCATTCAAGCCTTGTGTAGGTCTACAATCTTGTCCCTGACATCTTTGGACAGCTCTTTGGTCTTGGCCATGGTGGAGAGTTTGGAATCTGATTGATTGATTGCCTCTGTGGACTCCCTTTAAGAGTGTGCTCCTAATCTCAGCTCGTTACCTGTATAAAAGACAGCTGGGAGCCAGAAATCTTTCTGATTGAGAGGGGATCAAATACTTATTTCACTCATTAAAATGCAAATCAATTTATAACATTTTTGACATGTGTTTTTCTGGATTTTTTTGTTGTTATTCTGTCTCTCACTGTTCAAATAAACCTAACATTAAAATTATAGACTGATCATTTCTTTGTCAGTGGGCAAACGTACAAAATCAGCAGGGGATCAAATAATTTTTCCCTCACTGTATTTATAACTATTAGGCCTATGGTATTTAGATTTTTTCATTCTATGTATTTGTCTGGTCAACACTCATGGCTCCTTATCTCTTTAATTTAGTTCTTGCTGTAATTTTATCTCTTTAAAGGGGGTCAGAGGCTTATACAAAGGCATGGCAGCCCCTATCATTGGAGTCACACCTATGTTTGCTGTCTGCTTCTTCGGTTTTGGCCTGGGCAAGAAACTACAGCAGAAAACCCCAGATGATGTCCTTACGTAGGTGATGGTTCTGTAGTCTTCAATATTTCCAGTGCATTTTGCTGGAAAAACGGTATGTGGGTTTGTGTCTGTCTGTGTGTTTTTATGTAACTATCTGCCTTCCTTCTCAGGTATCGACAATTGTTTGCTGCTGGGATGCTATCTGGTGTGTTTACAACAGCTATCATGGCTCCGGGAGAACGCATCAAGTGTCTCCTACAGGTGAGGAACAAACCTGCAGTACACAACGCAGAACCATGTTAAGGTAACAGGCTTAGGTTAACCAGGTTTAGGATCACAGGTTTCATTTAATGGAGATTGAAGTACGCTCATGTCATTCAGAGCCTTGCCTTGGTCATGAAGTGTTTGTGCTAATGCCTAGGTCAGTGGTTCTCAGCTGGTGACTTTGGAAACCCATGTGGAATAGTGGTAGGTAGCCTAGCGGAGCGTTGGGCCGGTATGAAAGGTTTCTGCTTGAAGTCCCAAAGAAGACAAGGTGGAAAAGTATGTCGTTGTGCATTCAGCAAGGCTGTTAAACCCTAATTGCTCCAGGGTCAATAATAGTCCGGTTATGACCTTAGTCTGCTACACTTGTTGGAATATGCGGAAAATCATTTCAGTGACCTATCTAAACAGTCATAGAAGTTACACATGCATGTACTTTTGTGGAATTTAAAAAATAAAAGTTGTTTAATACATTAAGGAGAAAGGTTCATTGTTTGGTACGTTATGAAGACAGTTTTACCTTGTAGTACATTAAGAAGACAGTTCAACGGTTTGGTACATTTAGAAGAAATGAAGTGCTGGTCTGCTCAGCAGTGGCAAATTACCTGGTAGACCACAGGAGTCCTCTACAGTGGATGACCGACGTATGCTCACCATAAAGCAAAAGAGAAGACATATAAATGATTGTCACCACCAACCACAGAACACTTCACTGGCTGAACTGCAGAGGCAGGACTGCAGGGTGCAAAAACACCAGTTACATTAAAAAACAGAAGGGCCTAACAATACCTAAAAGAGCAGTTCAGGAAAAATGTATTATGGACAGATCAGACAAACATGAACATGTACCAAAGTGATGGCAAGAGGACAGAACAGGTTTCTTTTGGCATGTACAGCTGACACTGGCACTGCCCCACTTGTCTCCACAGAACCAGACTGACTAATTGTACAGAAATGTCTTGTGTGCCCAGATACAAATACATGCTTCTAAACTCGTTGGAAGTTGCTTCATCATGCAGCAGAACAATGATCTGAAACACTCTGTCACAGCTACCAGGGAGTTTTTCTGGGCAAAAAGTGGAAAGACCTTCACTGGCCAAGTCATTCACCCATCTGATTCCAGTTGAGCATGCCTTTAACATGCTGAAGACAAGACTGACGGTGAAAATACTCCAAAACAGACAGGAGCTGAAGATGACTGCAGTACAGACCTGGCAGAACATCACCAGGGAAGATACAGTGTCTGGTGATATATATATTATATATACAGGTGCTGGTCATATAATTAGAATATCATCAAAAAGTTGATTTATTTCAGTAATTCCATTCAAAAAGTGAAACTTGTATAATGTATAAATTCATTCCACACAGACTGATATATTTCAAGTGTTTATTGCTTTTAATTTTGATGATTATAACTGACAACTAATGAAAACCCCAAATTCAGTATCTCAGAAAATTAGAATATTGTGAAAAGGTTCAATATTGAAGACACCTGGTGCCACACTCTAATCAGCTAATTAACTCCAAACACCTGCAAAGGCCTTTAAATGGTCTCTCAGTGTAGTTCTGTAGGCTACACAATCATGGGGAAGACTGCTGACTTGACAGCTGTCCAAAAGACGACCATTGACACCTTGCACAAGGAGGGCAAGACACAAAAGGTCATTGCTAAAGAGGCTGGCTGTTCACAGAGCTCTGTGTCCAAGCACATTAACAGAGAGCCGAAGGGAAGGAAAAGATGTGGTAGAAAAAAGTGTACAAGCAATAGGGATAACCACACCCTGGAGAGGATTGTGAAACAAAACCCATTCAAAAATGTGGGGGAGATTCACAAAGAGTGGACTGCAGCTGGAGTCAGTGCTTCAAGAACCACCATGCACAGATGTATGTAAGACATGGGTTTCAGCTGTCGCATTCCTTGTGTCAAGCCACTCTTGAACAAGACACAGCGTCAGAAACGTCTCGTCTGGGCTAAAGACAAAAAGGACTGGACTGCTGCTGAGTGGTCCAAAATTATGTTCTCTGATGAAAGTAAATTTTGCATTTCCTTTGGAAATCAAGGTCCCAGAGTCTGGATCCACGTTGCTTGAAGTCCAGTGTAAAGTTTCCACAGTCAGTGATGGTTTGGGGTGCCATGTCATCTGCTGGTGTTGGTCCACTGTGTTTTCTGAGGTCCAAGGTCAACGCAGCCGTCTACCAGGAAGTTTTAGAGCACTTCATGCTTCCTGCTGCTGACCAACTTTATGGAGATGCAGATTTCATTTTCCAACAGGA
>JACXGI010006751.1:8339-32173 GCA_016801175.1 Esox masquinongy
ATATATATATATATATATATATATATATATATATAAATATATATTTACAAATCTGGCCCCCATATGAATATTGACAAATAGCATTGCTGTACAGCAGTCCACCATGCAGTATTTCCTTTGCTGTACCATCACAAAATGTAATACACACAAGAAAGTAACTTCTTTAAATATTATGGGATTTTCATAATGAATTTTGTTTGTATTACACAGTTGTTCTCGTTCAGGACACGTGTACATTACACACATTCCAATTGGTTGTGGCTAAGGTTAGCTAGGCTGGGTTTATGGTTAGGGATTAGGTTTATATCACATATTAGCAAAGTAGTCACACGGTAAGTTTCGGAGAACATTTTAAATATTTTTTGGGAACAGAAAAACAAGAGGCTAGGCAGTATTTCTAAAAGTAACAGAAAGAAATTAATTTAAGAAAAATCCCCGGTGAATGTAAACATGTACTATGCCTACAGCTCTCGTAGAAATAGATCTTGGTTGAAAATTGACACCAAATGTGACATGTTTCCAATAGCTTTGCCTTTTGCGGTCATGGATGTATTGAAATGGACAGACACTATACATTTTCATGTAGTCAAAGATGAATACACTGTGTATATGCAAGTAATGAAGCATTGAACAGAGCTCATTGGGGATTATACTGTACGTATGAATGAATATGATGCACGCACGATAGCACATGCTTTAGGCATTCTGTTATTTAGGGCAATGGACTGTATTCAATTTAGACATACTGCAGGCCTACCTCACTGTGCATTACCCCCTGGGAACACACCAGTATACACACTTGGACACACACTGCCTGCTGTGTAGGAGACCCATTAGAATGACTTCATCCAATGTGGCAGCCTGGAGAAGGCATGAGTGTAAAAAGAGAGGACAAAGAGCAGGAGTACAGAGAATTAATCAAAAATAAAGAAGGAAAGTAAGGTGAGAGAAACTACTGAGGAGGAGTGGGATAAAGGAAGGAGAAGTTGAAATGAGAGTGAGCTGATTGACAGAATAATAAAGGAAGAGGTGCTGATGGTAGAGCCTGGACAGAGTAATCCCTAAGGTGATTTATACTTAATTACCTCAGAGAAGTGTGTGTGTGTGTGTGTGTGTGTGTGTGTTTGAGTGTACAGGTTACTTGTGGGGACCAAAAGCCACCCCAAGCATAGTAAAACAAAGACAATGTGACTTTGTGGGGTCATTCTGCAGGTCCTCACAAGGGAAAATACTATTTCAGATTTCGGGATTATGTTTAGGATTGTGTTTAAGGTTAGGGGAAATATATTTTTGATTTTTCTGTACAAAATAAGATATAGAAAAACAGGACTGTACATGTGTATATTATTTTCTACTACATTTGGGACTTAAAATGTGAGGACATTTTGCCATTACTACAGGGAAACTAACCTGGCCAGAGATCACTTTAATTGACAAAATTATGAAAAGTATAACTATCCAACATACTACTCTATTAAACATATTTTAGAATTTAGAAACCTATATAATTAAATGTCTATATAATTTAGCCCAAAAGGATGGATATATGATAAACAAATACAGACTACCAACATAAACCAATAAAAAATAGATTGAACGAAGATAAAGCACATAGCGTTGAGCTGTTTTTTTTCATATACAAAATGATGGCACTCCTAAATATATGTTTGTGATTATAAAGACAATAGTCATGGGAAAAACATTTTAATGAGATAGATTTTAACTAGGTCTATACAATAATGAAGGATTTTAATATGCCTTATACGTTTTGCAAAAGTTGCTGAGTAGCACATTAGGACATGGCAATATCATTTACTTCACAGAAATAAATGATCAAAATTCCCTTTCAATATCCCTTTCAATCAATTTTTGCATTTTTTAAGGTAAAAGACACCTGTCCTAATATTTAAAAACTTTTGGAATTTACATTTCCACAATTTTTCACTAACTATATTTCATTATAATTATATTTTCCTAGAGACAGAAATGGCACCGCATAGTAGGAATGACTCTGTTATGTTTTTTCCACTTGCTTAGACAATGTAAACACATTTCCCAAGCCAAAAAGCACCTTTAAATATAACTGAAAAATAGGGAGTGGGAGAGGGTATAGCTCCATTCACAATACACTGCCCCATTGATTTTAGAGCATGTATGACTGAAAGAAATCAATTGGTGCTGCAAGGATGGCGAGAAGAGAGGATTTTAGTTGGTATTAAGCTCAGAGTGGTCCGTATCTCCCAGCCTTGCTACAGTAGGACTGGAGGTGATTCAGCATACCAAATAATGTAAACGACCTTGGAGACATGGGTCATTATTCATTATCTACAGTGCCCTTCTCATCACTATAAGCACCATCATCATCATTGTACCCACTACACATACTCAACATTACAAACATCCACATGAAAATCTCACCAGTCATTTTTTTTATATACCATAATGGGAAAATATATAATAATTGAATACCTACCATAATTGATTAATAGGCTTACAGCCTCCTACCGGCTCCTACACCGTACTATTGTCTGTTATGTATTGAGGTCCACCTATAGGCTACTCACCTACTTGACCTCGTCCCCTTTCTAGTTGCTCATAAGTGTCTGTTGATAGAGACTGATAAACAAATTCTAGTATTGGAGGCCTTGGATGATAAATTCGAACGAAAATGTATCCAGTAAGAAAAATGGCTGAGATATGTAAAAAATAAATTAGGGATGCTAATAACTTACTGTTGTCGTATAGGATGGTTCTGTAACTGAGCGATCCTGTGTAGCTCACGAACTGAAGCATACGTACAGTACAGTAGGCTAGCCTACAACATCATTACGGCTCAGGTAGCATACCGAAGCATCGTAGCCTAGCCTACAGTCACCATCAACGCTATACCCCTTTTCGCCATTTACCCCTTTTTGTTGGAATGACACAGCGACCAACAGAAAAATGATTTCATACTGAAATAACGTTTTAATGTAGTTAATAAGTTATACTAAGGAGAAAAGCCACAACAATTTATTCTGTAGAACCCGCTTCTGAGTTTTCAGAACACGGGTGCGCGCACACACATGGAAGTTGAACACAAAACTGAGGCGGCGCGCGCAACAATCGGTCTCTTACATTAACGTCGACAATATTTAAACGAACCATTCTCACTTACTTTCCGATCCTAATGCGGTCCAGTTCTTCGTGTCGGTGTCTCCCTCCTGGCCAGGGTGAATTGAGCAGAGGCATTCAGTCAATGCAATAAGCCACTCGAGAAATAGACACTCCCCTCCCTTTTTTCGCTCGCTGTGAAAACAGTACCACATGCTTAAAAAAAACGTTTGATAAGCCATGCAAACACCATTTATTGTAATTATGTGGGTCACACTTGAAATATTAATAACTGAATTCACCTTGTGGTTGGCATTAAAACATTAGTTGTGTAAATCGGAAAGAGGCTGTGCTGTGCCGATAATCCATATCGCAGTCCCGACACACTTTTACACATTTTAATTTAAACAGTATTTTTGCATAAAAATGTACATACTGCCTTCAGTTAAGTGGGCTCAGTCCCAAACCATTGCATATTTTATGAGTATTTATAAATAACACTGCAGAGTGATTTTTGTTCTGAAACATTTTGATTCATATGCAAGAATACTATATTCAACATCTCATATTGATTAGTCCTATTTTTTTATTGTTTACCTGTCAACTATTAATGTACAGTATACAGATTTCAGTATGTCAGCTCTATCATAACTACACGTTTGTTAATGTGTACTTAATTACTTGACTGTGGTAATTACAGTATAACACATGTAGTCTCTCTCTTTCTCTCTCTTGCTCTCTCTGTCTGTCTCTCTCTGTCTGTCTGTAGTGGAACAGTGTGTCCTAGATCCTCAGTTAAACCAGAGGTCTCATTCTGTCTGCTATGTTGTCTGGATGGCCGCAAGGGACCTAACCTGCTAATGGTACTATACCTTATCCTATCCCTGCCTCCACTCTCTCTGTCTCTTTCTCTCTCACACACAGCCTCACACATCACTGACTCTCACCCATTAGCCAGAACTCTGGTTTTGAGAGTAGAACTCTCTAAACTACGGGTATTTCTCCCCCACACCTCCCTCAGATGATTCACCCAAATAAACTTGATGTAAGTACACTTGATGTGCTAACTGGAGCAAATTCACTTCCATTGTATTTTGGGCATAAATGCTAATGCTAGCCTAACACCTACTGTTGTCTCATCCATAGTGAATAGTAATTTAGGCATAAATGCTAATGCTAGCCTTACACAGACTGTTGTCTTATCCATAGTGAGAGGTTTCATTTTTCTTTGTGTGGTTATGATACAGACACTGCGGCTATAGCAAGGCCTTCCAGGACTCAGATGAGGAGAAGATGCACTATCAGAATGGTCATGGTATGTTGGTTTTATTATTACCAGAGTATCCCTCTCACTAAATGTCTTAACATGGTAAATGTTGTGTAAAGGACATAGTAAAATAATGGACCGTGTATTACTTTACTTGCTAGGTGAAAAACAGTAGAGCCCAGGGATAAAATGAGATACATATACAATAATTTTTCTTTGGTGGGCTTGTTTGGGCCTAAAGGAATATTCCAACTGTTAATCGCAATAGAGTTGATTAAAGAATTCACGCTCAGGCAGCAGATAGCTAGTCCTGGACACAGAAACAAATCCACAACAGAACACAGCTGTTCTTTATTGTACTCCAGCTAGCTAGCTTTTAACAGAATAGATGTCTCAGTCTGAAAGTAGTTCTCAAGTGCAAACACATTGCCTGACTAAAGGTAACCATCTATGTGGCTAATTCCCTGACAGGCTGGAATGGACAACTCACAAGGTAGATAACTACTGGCTCTCTTTTTCATTAGTGACCATGATCGACCAGTGCAAATAAACAATAGACTTTGACAGAGAATGCTGAAAATGATGCATACTGTCACCTGTAGTTTGTTGTTTAAACAGGTATGAAGCCAAGGTTGGCAATGTACTGCCCCCTGCAGTTATGGAATATTTATTTACTATTATTTATTGGTGACCCCTCCTGATGGAGTGGATGATGACCTTGATGGATTTATATCATCTTTCCTTAACCCAAGTCGACTCTGTGAGTTTAATGAGAGAAGTAGAGAATCTCTACTCTCAGCCCATAACATGCTCACACAGCCAAGTAGAGAACCAGAGAACACATTGCCCATGCACAGCTGTGTTACCTAGGCAGGGCTCTACGTCTGGGGGCCTAGCGCGTTAAATGTCTGTCCTGATATTCTTTGATCATAGAGCTGAGCAGAATAGAGTCATAAAGGCTTGGCTTCAGTCAAGGACAATTCTGAGCCTGTGATGAGAAGTTTCAGCTGCTACCAGACTTTTGTATGGTAATTTGTTCTTTGAAGGAGAGAGACTAGTTTCTCATAAAAAAATCTGAAAGTTAATGGACTTATGAATGAGGGTAGATGATTTAGTAGCTACAGAATGCATGGTCTAAGATAGTGAGAGTAGAGATGAAAGTGTGTGAAAATACGCCTGATGAAGCCTTTAAAAAGTCTTTAGCCCAGCAGTAAGGGAGGTCTGACACAACCTGATTGTAATCTGCTTCAGGATTCAAGTCTGGGGATCAATTGAGGACTAAGCATTCACGAGATAGTGTGAGTGTGAGGGAGTTTTGTTTTGAGTCTGGAGACTCCAAATTATTTCAACATGCTCCAGACCAATGCACCAGTAACCCCTTTTGACTAGGTCATGCTGTATCCTGCTACCATCCTATCCATTGTTGGGGAGTAGTGAACTACATGTACAGTCATCTGAAAAAAGTTTTTTTTTTACATATTTGGACACAAAAAACACAAGGTAACCCAATGTTACAATTCTCACCAAGAAAATAAACTCTGAAACCATTTATGCAATTAAAATGAACAGTAATGTCCTCATGTGCACCCTATGTTTATCACATAACATGCCTGAAATTAGAATCAGTTGCATCAGAACCAGAGCAAATGATTAGAACATCATTACCGAGTAACTTAGGAGGGTCCAGCCTTCCATAAAGATGATAAACTTTGTCTGGTTTGGTCTAAACCATATCATACCAAGATCAAAAGACTTATCAGAGGCCCTCAGAAGAAAGATTTTATTTTGATGCCCATGAGTCTATGGCGGGTTACGAACCCATTTCCAAGCAATTAGAATTATATAATTCCCCTGTCCAACAGATCATCTACAAATGGACAAAGCGCATGTGTCACTTTTGCTTTCAAAAAAGAATATTAAGACACGATTGATGTTTGCTAGATAACACCTGGGTAAAGATCAAAACTACCGGAACAATGTGCTAAACTACTGGAACAAAACACTGCCTTTGAACAGAAAAACCTCATACCAACCGTAAAGCATAGAGGTGGTGACTCTATGGTTTGGGGCTGCTTTGCTGCCTCAGGGGCTGGCCAACTTGCCCTCACTTCAGTCAACCATTAATTCCATATTGTACCAGAGAATTCTTAAGGAGAATGTGAGGGCATCTGTCAAAAAGCTGAACGGGACAATGATCTAAGAAACACAAGTCAAGCTAAAACAATGTCTCAAAAAGATGAAAATTAGGGTTATAGAATGGCAGTGTAAAATGAAATTTAAATGTTGTGGGGGACTTGAAGCAGGTCGTGCATGCAATAAAGCCCTCAAACATAACACAGTTGCTGAAGTACCATAAAGAAGAGTGATAAAGAATTCCTCCCAGTCGATATAAGTGATAACAAAAAACAGTAACTCTAATCCATTACGTTACCAAATTAAAATTAAAATCCGTTAAAATATTGTAATCGGATTGCATATAAAAATTTATGATTACTTCTTGTATGATTACAAGAAGTAATCGGATTACATATAAAAATGTATGATTACTCCTTCAATTGAAAAAGAATAGGGCGCGAAATAATTATTTAATTGAATTGTGTGTGTGATCATCACGCGTGCAAAGGTGGGCGCGCATAGCCAGATTAGTGTTCGATGAAGAGCTAGTTAAATTTTCTCCTGTTTTGTTTGATTGGATGGCTGGTAAAAACAGTATGTCTACGATAATATTAGCTAACCCATATAAAATGTGATTTAGTTACCTACTATTGACGTAGCTTTCTCAGAACAATGATAGGCGATTAGCCTACCCGGTGTATCTTTTTCAGGCAGGAATTGTTTAGAAGAATAGGCAACTCATTGTTATACAGCTGTAACATGGCGCTGCCTTCAAGATAAAACAATACAGTATATGGAATTTATCACGATATTTGAGACGAAAAGGTGTGTAAAATGTGTGGAAGCACTCTGCAAAAGGATGATGATATGCATTTGATGCAGCCACCTCAACTCCATACAGGTAGGCCATTTGATTCTGCTTGCTTGCATCTCAGAAAATTGCGTTCATTGTTTATCTTTGGCTGCTGATGACCTTGACTTTAAGCGAAGAGTGCAGCTGTATAATCACAGTTTATTTCTGTTATTTCCGATTTGAAAATCCATTGCTGGAGGTCCTAATAACACGATCACGGGTTGTTGGATTAATTGTAATGACTGAATATCTGACAGACCGTTAGTGTGTAATGTAGAGATGTAGCCCAATCATATTGAAGTAGAAAGCTATGGTTTAGAAACCATCAGGGAATACCGTTGCCATGAAAGGGTGCACATGGTCTGCAACAATGTTTAGGCAGGTGGAACGTGTCAAAGTAACATCCACATAAATGGCAGGACCCAAGGTTTCCCAGCAGAACATTGCCCAAAGCATCACACTGCCTCCGCCGGCTTGCCTCCTTCCCATAGTGCATGTGTTCTCCAGTTAAGCAACGCACACACACCCGGCCATCCACGTGATGTAACAGGAAACGTGATTCATTAGACCAGGCCACCTTCTTCCATTGCTCCGTGTTCCAGTTCGGATGCTCACGTGCCCATTGTAGGCGCTTTCGGCAGTGGACAGGTCAGCATGGGCACCATGACTGGTCTGCGGCTACGTAGCCCCATACGCAACAAACTGTGATGCACTGTGTGTCCTGACACCTTTATAAGTACCAGCATTAACTTTTGCAGCAATTTGAGCTACAGTTGCTCGTCTGTTGGATCGGACCACACGGGCCAGCCTTCACTCCCCACGTGCATCAATGAGCCTTGGCGGCCCATGAACCTGTTGCCGGTTCTCTGCTTTAACTTCCTTGGACCACTTTTGATAGGTACTGTCCACTGCAGACTGCAGGAACCACTGCAGGAACACCCCACAAGAGCTGCAGTTTTGGAGATAATCTGACCCAGTCATCTAGCCATCACAATTTGGCCTTTGTCAATGTCGCTCAGATCCTTACGCTTGCCCATTATTCCTGCTTCTGACACATCAACTTTGAGGACAGAATGTTCACTTGCTGCCTAATATATCCCACCCACTGACAGGTGCCACAATAACGAGATTATCAGTGTTATTCACTGCACCTGTCAGTGGTCATAATGTTATGGCTGATCAGTGTATATCCTTATGTCCAAATATGAAAAAAGAGACTTTCCAGATGCACATTTTGCAGTAGCCTGGTTGTATAACTAAATTCCAATTCATGCTGTGGTTTCACTAGTTAATTACTATTTTTATTATGTTGTGGTCTAGTTAAACTGCATGTGTACAGTAGGCAAACTTTCTTAAATTTGTCTTCACCAGGCCTGTCTAATCCTCACTGAAACATTTGTTTGTGTTTAATAGAATAATCGACACATTCTGATAATATATAACCTCAAGGTGATCTGTTCAAACAATTTGTAATCCATAACCTTTAAGACGTATGTATGATATTTCTTGACAATCAGTATCATCAACCATATTTACTCATTCAGACTTTCAAAAGCAAGGTAAAGAGCTCAGAGGACTATTGGCGTCGTCCAATCACATGCAGACTTAGAGGTTTTAATTTCTACTGGGAAGATATTTACAGATTAGTCAACGCGTTTACTGTGACAGGCACTAAATGAATCGTTAATTACAGTTCCATAATTTAATTGACAAGATACGGTGTTTCAGACTGAAATCAAGCAGAAAGGTTAATGAAGAGATTTGTACTCCAACAGCATCATGGTTTATGTGTCCACTGAGAGTGAAGGTCCAGACCACTAGCCTTGACAAAAGCCATTTTACCTGAATATCCTACAATGACCTGTTGTTATGTTCGTTATTAAAATCTAGCCGTTGTGGCAACGGCGGAACAGACGAGGGTGGAAGACGGGACATGCTGTGCTGTATTTGGGGCTGCCTCTCTTTCACAGGCAGCCTTGACAGTGTCAGTCCCAGGGGAGGGAACATCCACATGACAATGGCAGACAGACAGTGGCGGTTGGCAGCTCCCTGGACTGGTGACAGAAGATCGTTGGCTAGGAGAGACGGGGGGAGAATGGTGAAGTGACAGGTAGGAGAAAGATAGTGTATTATGAGAAAGTTCAGAGAGTTTCCACAAAGCTTTAATTTACTTCAGATATGCGGCCTTGATGGCGTCTTCAGGGTCACCTTAAACAATTATGGGACATTGCATTCACTCTGTGTGCCCTGCTATAGTTCCCATAGTAACCCCACAGAGCTGACAGCTGAGTTTACAGAGAGATGGCCTCCAATGGCAACTCATCACACACGTGACACATGATAATAACACACGACAGGACCCGCACACTCATTGTTTAAAATAACCCAAGCATTGGGCTAAAGTGTTGCAGTGAGAGATTGCTGTACACAAATAGGCCATTTAGCCAGAACTGGGACATATGTAGTCTCAGAATAAAACCCCTCAGTGTGGCTCTATAGGGAGGCTGTGAGTGGCTGTGCTCGTTATCTGAACAAACAGAACATGGTGCTGTAGAATAGAGAATACCTACGGTTCCAGAGGAAAAGGATCAAAGCCAGAAAGAGAAAACAAACATTTGCAATGAGGAATAAAAGATATAACATTAACGAACAGGAGGGATTTATTTATAGTGTTTTAGCACATTTTTTTTAGTGTGTGATTTTTCATACATTGTTGTGGTAGCTAATGGCAGCTTGTACGGTCCCAGCTCTGCCTTTTGACTGGTGATAAGCCCGTCGTTATATTGGACTTTCCTTATCTTAAAACGGAAACCATAAAACCCTTGTCAGCAATCTGAAAGCCTGTCTGGCCTGCAGGCTTTCTCTCAGTAGTTCTGTGGCAGAATGGATCTCCGGGAAGAGATAACCGTGTGAGACATAAGAAGTGATGGGAGGCTGAGCCACACAACTCAATAGGCTGTGTCTAGACAGACATCTGAGACTTGACACACTGATTGGTCACTCACTGACAGGCCAGGCAGGATTCGGGGACAAATGTTCTCATCAGCTGTACACTTGCTCTCAAAAGTATTCAACCCCTTGTGCCTTTACACATTTCATTGTGTTACATCATAAAAAGAAAGTGGATTTAATTAGATGTTTTTGTCACTTTTTAACACTAGAAATTCCATAAAGTCAAAGCGATTAATAAAATCTGCAAATTGTTTTAAATGAATGAAAATATAAAACAAAGTAGGCGAATACTTACGCATTCATTGCGTAAGTATTCGCCTACTTTGCTATGACACGACTGGATAAGCTGTGGTGCAGCCAACTGATTTTAGAAGTCATGTAATTAGTTGAATCCTCTGTGCAATCAAGGTTAGGATTGAGGAAAGGATGAAAGGAGCGAAATACAGAGAGGTCCATGGAAAAAACCTGATGAAAAACTGGGGTGAAGATTAATCTTTCATCATGACATTGACCCAAAGCACACGGCCAAGGCAGGGTTTGAGTGGTTTTGGTACCTGTCTGTGTCTGTCCTTGAGTGTCCCTGTGAAAGAGTTGAAAATTGCTGTTCACTAAAGGTCCCCACCCAATTTCATAGAGCTTCAGCAATTTCACAATTAATTGACAAAAATTGCTGTTTCCAAATGTGCAAAGCTGTTAGAGACTTGTATAGACTGATCCAAATAGACTGATTGCTGTAACTGCTGTCAAAGGTGCCTCAACCAATTATTGACAAAAGGGTTGAATAATAATCATTTTTTAAAATTATTTTAGAACAATTTTATTTATATAAATTTTAAATTTTCTCTTCAACATTATGGACTTTTTTGTGTCAGTAGTAAAAACTTCTAATTAAGTATATTTTGATTTTATGTTGTAACACAATAAATATGTGGAAAAGTCCATGGAGGTGAATACTTTTGTGCAGCACTGTATATCATTGTCTGACTGAATATTTAATCAAAATAACTTATTTTGTGTATGTTTGGTAATCATGTTTGCTTGGATTTAATTAAATGTATAGGCTTGTGTTGACAGATGTTTCATTTGGGACAAGCTCCAGTCAGCTAAATGGCCCTGCATTACAAAAGGGTTGACCCATAGCCAGAACTCTTACAGATATTTTCTGGTTTGGGCATTTATCCTTTGCTTGCAATAATTGAATTCAATTTTGTGACCCATTTACCCCACGAGAGAATTGGTATCATCTCTGTTGATTCACTTGTTTGTTTTTTGGTAACTTTGCCTCTGATTTGCACTATGATTAAGGCCATTGTCTTGCCTTGATGATGAAGTGCTGTTCATTGAGTTTGGATGTATTTGTTTGCACTATATCAGACAGAATGCATGTCAGTCGCAGCGATACATACCCAAGACATAACACCCTCTCCAGCATACAGTCATGAGAACAGGAAGTACATCCCCCCTTTTTTTTTTTAAAACATATTTGGACACATGGATACTAAGCTAAATTCCAACCACGAAACACAATCTAACAAATCACTCAAAAAATATATAAATAACTTAGAAACTATTTATGCAATGAAAATAAACAGAAATGCTATTTCCTTATGCAAAAAGGGTGGTACATCGCTACCTTTACCATCATATAAAATGTCTAACATTATAATCTGATGCGCCAACGCAGGTCTAATATCATTACAGAGGAACTCAAAGTACTTCATTCCACTGCCAAAAGAAAGCCTCAATGCTGTCATACATCAAAAAGGAGACAATTACAGACCTCTGGCAATCTGCATATTACAGGTCGTCCCAACAAATTCAGACCGTGAACTGACTGGAAGATGCTTATAGATGTCTCGAAGAAACCCAGGGTAATAACAAAGGTTTTGCTGGACTACTTGCCACAATCAATGTTAAATTGCATGAATCAACTGACGGAAAGAGACTGCACACACTTGGCCTACATGATAGATCAGGAATGAAGAAGTCTCCGCTCTCAAAAAAGAATATCAAGATATACTGACGTTTGCCAGACGACACTTGGGCAGAGACCAAAACTACTGGAACAATGTGTTCTGGACCGATGAGTCAATGGTGTTGTATGGAGTTGTTTGGCCGCAATGCCAGATGCCTTGTTTGGAGAAAAAAAAACTGAACACTGCCTTTGAACAGAAGAACCTCATACCAACCGTAAAGCAAATAGGTCTGCATTTTCAAAATGTAGACCCTCCAAAAATCTGATTTCTAATTTAACTGCTCTTGACATGCATAGATCATTATTTATTGAATGCTTTATTTGAATAAGATTTCCTTTTTGATGTCATAACATTTTATATGTACAGTAAGACACTCTGCATCTGCATTGAATTGAATCATTTATTTGATTTTATTGTTGCAAAAGCTGGAATCATATGGTTAATCATATGGTACATTCCCAATGATCAGATGTACCTCTGAAAAAAATCTGCCAATGTTTCGCAGAGTTATTAACAAAGTGTGATTTTAAATAAACATAAGGGGGAAAAACGGACTCAGAAGTGTTATTTGGTTTCAGAGTTGTGTTGTTTAAGGTTCCGAATTCTTTTGACGCAGACCCGGACTTGTAGCAGATCGTGCCTGTAAAAAAGCCCTCGAACATGATCTGTTGAAGCAGTACTGTAAAGAAGAGTGGGCAAAAATAACTCCCAGTCAGTGTATTTGACTAAAAGGGCTAAATTAAGTTATTTCAGACCAAGGGGGTGGCACCAGCCATTGACACTCTTGCCACTGGTACATGTTAATATTTGTCTCATGTATCCACAATACCCTTTTCCACAACTTTATATTTGGTATTTCTTAGCTAACTGCAATCTGGCCATCCTAACAATCAGTTTGCACCCTGCAGCATAGCCTCTGTAGTTCTGATGCTGAAGTTCTTTCTCTAGATGCTAGTGGCTGACTCAGCCACACCAACAGTAATATCTAAAATTATTTGCACGGTGACCTTTTGTTATTTGGCTCTGTATTCCATCACTTTAGATTTTTTTTTTACTGCTAAAAGCATTTAGACAAATTAACATGATGTACTGTAAAGGAGTCATGTTTAATACTTGGTAGCATGCAGTAGTCTTTGCATGCAATGATTGCCAGAAGTCTGCGACCCATAGACATCACTAAACACTGGCTATCTTCCCTTGTGATGTTCTGCCAGGCCTGTACTGGAGCCATCTCCACCTCCTGCTTGTTTAGGCCTTTTTGCCTTTGGTCTTCAGCGTTTGAGAGGCATTCTCAGTTGCATTCTGAATGAGTGAATGACTTAGCCTGTCAAGAACCTTCCCAACTTTTGCCCTATAAACATCTAGGTAACTATGGCAGTGTTCTAGTCATTATCCCTTTTTTTGAGGCTAACCAGTGTTTTTGCAGTCCAGCCTCTGTGGTTGCTCTGGTAAAGCTGCGGAGGGTAGTGGCTGACATTTCTGTGTATACCGTTATTATTAAAGCAGGTATCAACTAGACAAGCAGTATATAGCTCAGCCAGGAGGTGTCACTGTTTCACTATTAAGGTCTGTAATGGAGTCATGAATGCCCCACAGATCTCTACAACCTAGGCCGTGAGATCCGCAGCACTGCTGTTTCTCATTGTTCCTCTATTCAGACACTTCTTCAGATTAGAGTCTCCTTGTGAGCTCAGTCTCTGATTTAACAGACAGACAAATAGACAGGCATAGGTGTATGTACAGCCATCAGCAGTAGGACAACAGCCTGATATATAAGCAGAGGGAAAACAATAAGGTAAAGTCAGCCTTATGAATTATAAATAGTTTCTTAAATTCAGTGAAAATCAATGATCAGCACTAGGCTGTTCCTACATGAGCATGTATATTCAGAATAAAAACAGTCAACAATTCCCAATTGTATCATAGTAGAGGGGCATTATTACTCTGCACGCAACACAAGTGTTTTCTTTCTCAGAAATGACAGTGGCGTAGGCAGCGATCGAGGCAATTTCCTCCTCATTAAAAACCTGCAGGAATGAAGCGCCTGGGTGACACACACACACACACACACAGATGCATAGCAATGCTGGAGTGCTTTTACTCACACTAACACAACCTGACGGAGTAATCAGTCATACACATTGCTCCCTTTTTCCTATCCTTTTCCTATCTCTCCTATGTATCCTATATTTTTTGTATCCTATCTCTCCTATGTATCCTATATTTTTTGTATCCTATCTCTCCTATGTATCCTATATTTTTGTATCCTATCTCTCCTATGTATCCTATATTTTTTGTATCCTATCTCTCCTATGTATCCTATATTTTTTGTATCCTATCTCTCCTATCCATCCTGTCTTTTTCCTATATATCCTGTCCTGTCCTTTCTCTCCATCATCATACTTCCACTATTTCCCTATTTTTCCCGTCCCATCTTCCACTCTTCACCTGCTTCTCTTCACCCTTTCCTCTCTTCTCCCCTCTTCTTCTCTCTTACTCTTCAGATCTCTCTCCATTCTCTCCTCATCCTCTCTCTATCTCTCTCTTCCCTTTCGGTGTTGTCTTCAGATGCTGCAAGCCTATACTTTGGGCCTGGCACAGTTTTAACAACTCTCTTTTTTGTTGTCTGATTCTTCCCTTTCTCATTCTCCATCTACCTCTTTCTTTCCCTCTTTCTCTCTCTCTCATACCCTTCTGTGGTGTTCTTTGGGTGCAGGTGGATAGGTAATGTGATGCAGAAAGAGGGAACTGGAGCGAGACCGTGGCCTATCCGAGCCTGAGACAACAAAGAGGTTCACACAGAGCTGGGTTACACTTCAGCAAGCCTAGTCTCTGTCTCTCTCACACACACACACACACGCGCACACACACACGCACACGCACATTGACTGGCAATTTCCATTTTCAGTTTTTGTGTGTATCTGTGCATGTGTCCTTCTGTGTGTGTGTGTGTGTGTGCGTGTGTGTGTGTGTATTAAACACCAGCTGCTATGCAGTCCATCTGTGAAAAGGTAAATTGAATTTTACAGGCACAAAGCTGAGTTCCCTGCGGTCCTTTGGAAAAAGCCCACTTTGTAAGTCGAATTCTTTCTAAAGCTTTTTTTCTCACTCTCTGCCTTTCTGAAAATAGAGGTGTGAGAATGGCTGATCGATACGCTCATTAAAGAGCTCTGTCTTTCTAAGGCTCAACACAGCTTGGCAGGAAACTAAACTCATGGAGGAGAGAGAGAAGGGAAAACAACCTCAAAGAACATATTTTAAAATAATTTATTTATCTTTAAACTAATCCATCACATCTCTGATGATGAGTTCCTAAGAACTAGTCAAAAAGGATTTGTCTTTTAAATGTTTTCACATCTAGAGTAATTTACAGTAACGAATGACCTTGAAATATTTTTTTAAAATGAAATCACCTTACTCCAGACGCAGTTTAAATTACTTGAAGTGGGGGAGGAAAGGATTCACCTGGGGACAATTCATCCCAGCTTGGATTTACCAGTTGAATTTCCCTTAAATTCTTTGTAATTGAGGTTTTCAAAACCACCCCTGAGAAACACAATTCATGAACTCTGGTTAATTATGACAATCGAATGCAGAAAAAAAGTTCACTACATATTGTTGTCGTACTTTTTCAATTATTTTTTGTTTTGATATGTTTACCCTGTTAATGTCATAAAGTACCTTTGAAAAGTTTGGACAAACCTTTGACTGGCACTGTATATTCGAAGCCTGTATGTGGGTAGTTGCCATGTCACAAAATGTTATTGTCTATGCTCACATTACATTTCAAGTTTATATCCAATTTAATGATGCGTGCACTTGAATTTGTGCTCCACTGTGACATCATAAATGATGTTAGTATAAAGGTTTAATGAATTCCAGACAGGAAACATAAAGACTGGTACTAATTCTTAGGTACAGTAGTTCAGCAGTAATCACATTATGACATTTTTATTCAAATCATAATTTCATTGCATGATGATAATAGCTGGAACCATATGATTCCAGCTTTTGCAACAATAAAATCAAATAAGTGTATGGCCATGACATGTTGGGTGAGATCCATAGTATTCTAAATAAACCAGATATAAAATATGCTAAATATATATAATATAATGCTATAAATATACACTATGTTTCAAAAGTTTGGGGTCACTCAGAAATTTCCTTACTTTTGAATGACAGGCTACTTTGTTGTCCAATAAAATAACATCAAATTGATCAGAAATCAGTGTAGATATTGTTAATGTTGTAAATGATTATTGTAACTGGAATCATCTGATTTTCAAAGGAATATATACAAAGGGCCTCAACTGGCAGCTTCATTTAATAGCACCTGCAAAACACCAATCTCAACGTCAACAGTGAAGAGGTGACTCCGGGATGCTGGCCTTCTAGGCAGAGTTGCAAGGAAAAAGCCATATATCAGACTGGCCAATAAAAAGAAAAGATTAAGATGGGCAAAATAACACAGACACTGGACAGAGGAAGAACTCTGCTTAGAAGGCCAGCATCCTTGAGTTGCCTCTTGGCTGTTGAGGCCAAGCTGCCAATTGAGGACCTTTGTTTGAAAAACAGAGGCATCTGTTTTTCAAACTAGACACTCTAAAGTATTTTTCCTCTTGCTCAGTTGGGCACTGGAGCCTCCCACTCCTCTTTCTATTCTGGATAGAGCCAGTTTGCACTGTTCTGTGAAATGAGTAGTACCCAGCATTGTACAAGATCTTCAGTTTCTTGGCAGTTTCTCAAATGGAATAGCCTTCTTTTCTCAGAACAAGAATAGACTGAAAAGTTTCAGAAGAAAGTTATTTGTTTCTGGCCATTCTGAGCTTGTAATTGAACCCACATATGCTGATACTGAAGATACTCAACTGGTCTAAAGAAGGACAGTTTTATTGCTTCTTTAATCAGCACAACAGTTTTCAGTGGTGCTAATTACATAATCGCAAAAGGGTTAGCATTTTGCTAATTAGCAAAATCAATTAGCATTTTAAAATGATAAATTTGGATTAGCAAACACAATGTGCCATTGGAACACAGGAGTGATGGTTGCGGTTGGTGATAATGGGCGTTTGTACGTGTAAGTAGATATTCCATCAGCCGTTTCCCCCCCCAAAAATCTGCCCTTTCCAGCTACATTAGTCATTTCCAACATTAACATTATTTCAATGGATAAAAAATTAGCTTTTCCTTAGAAAACAAGGACATTTCTAAGTGACCCCAAGCTTTTGAAGGGTAGTATACACCAATCACCCATAACAATATGACCACTGACAGGTGAAGTGAATAACACTGATAATCTCGTTATCATGGCACCTGTCAGTGGCTGGGATATATTAGGCAGCAAGTGAACATTCTGTCCTCAAAGTTGATGTGTTAGAAGCAGGAAAAATGGGCAAGCGTAAAGATCTGAGCAACTTTGACAAGGGCCAAATTGTGATGGTGACGACTGGGTCTGATTATCTCCTAAACTTCACCCCTTGTGGGGTGTTCCTGGTCTGCAGTGGTCAGTACCTATCAAAAGTTGTCCAACGAAGGAAAAGCGGCGAACCGGCGACAGGGTCATGGGCGGCTAAGGCTCATTGATGCAATTGGGGAGCGATGGCTAGCCCGTGTGTTCGGATCCATCACAGTGCTTTGCAGTTTGTTGTGTATGGGGCTGCGTAGCCGCAGGCCAGTCTGGGTGCCTCAGAACTGGACCACGGAGCAATGGAGGAAGGTGGCCTGGACTGATGAATCACGTTTCCTTTTACATGTGGATGGCTGGGTGTGTGTGTTGCTTAACTGGAGAACACATGGCACCAGGATGCACTATGGGAAGGAGGCAAGCCGGCGGAGGCAGTGTGATGCTTTGGGCAATGTTCTGCTGGGAAACCTTGGGTCCTGCCATTCACGTGGATGTTACTTTGACACATTCCACCTACCTAAGCATTGTTGCAGACCATGTGCACCCTTTCATGGCAACGGTATTCCCTGATGGCATTGGTCTCTTTCAGCAGGATAATGCGCCCTGCCACAAAGCAAAAATGGTTCAGGAATGGTTTGAGGAACACAACAATGAGTTCAAGGTGTTGACTTGGCCTCCAAAGTCCCCAGATCTCAATCCAATCGAGCATCTGTGGGATGTGCTGGACAAACAAGTCCGATCCATGGAGGCCCCACCTCGCAGCTTACAGGGACTTAAAGGACCTGCTGCTAACGTCTTGGTGCCAGATACCACAGCACACCTTCAGAGGTCTAGTGGAGTCCACGCCTCGACGGGTCGGGGCTGTTTTGGCGACAAAAGGGGACCTACACAATATTAGGCAGGTGGTCATAATGTTATGGCTGATCGGTGTATATACATATATATCATTATGGCATTATTATGGCATTTAATATAAGCTTGATTATATAAAGTAGTCCATGTAAGACAACACTTTGCCACCATACAGGACATTGTCACACCAATGAACAATAAACAACAGGCAGTCATATTGTTTGTTAAAACAAATAATAATATTAGCAGATTGAGAAGTTTCTGACTAATGTACTCAGCAAATACTTCCACTCATCCATAATTCCATAGTTCTGGAAACTTATCCACACGAGCATGCACTAAAAGTTAATGTGCAATTAATAAATATTCCCTACTAGATTCCAAAAATTACTTCCCACAACATTTGCCCTCATTAAAGGTGAAGAGATAAACAACCCACACTAATTTAGCTTGTGAAGTGAAATATAAAATAATTCTAACAGCAGAAAACAAAATGGTTCTGACTTCTCAAGACGTGTTGTAGAAAAGGAAATGGGTTCTGTATCTCTTTCCAACTGAATCATGGTGCCTGTAGCTCTTAAATATCAGCTGGGCCTGTAAAAGGTGAAAAACATCCTGGCTAGCAATGCAACTGAAATCAAAGTAGTCTAACTAATGCAACTAAGTGATGTAACCGATGCCTAAGTGACTTTAGGCACCTTTTCACACAAACACACACTGATGATCAGGAGTCTGCCCACACACAATTTAATCACTTAAGACTCTCATTAAAGGGAGAGAAAATGCCGACACTAATCCCACTTGGCTTTGTGTTTCACTTTATTTTGTTTCACTGTTATTCAACCAGGTAAAGTCAGCTGACAATTCCCTTTTTATTGAGGATCTGGCCAAAAACATACCGTTAAAATGGATTGGACAACATACAGAACCACATAGATAATGTAGGAAATATAATAACTAGTGCTGTCAAATGATTACATTTACTAATCCTGATTAATTGGATAATCTGTAGTTAATTGTGATTAATGAACATTTTAGAATGTACATTAATCAAATATGGCCCAAAATAAAGACGTTTGTTTAAAAACCAGTGCATTAAGACATACTGTGTTTCATTGTAAGGGAAAGAAAAACTCAAAAATAATCTGTATCATATATCATTTTTTAAAGCACTTATTTACAACAAATGTAATCAAAAGTAATCACTGTAATCTCTGTGAGTTTAGTTGTTTTTTTTTTATCCTGGACTAGGCTTAATCTGTTTCTGCAAAACTGCCCCTAACTTTTTAGTGCATCAGTTAAGTGGATTTTAACAAACGGACGCTTCATTTTAATCATGCTCTCTCCCAACTTGGCGCACTTAAACACCTACACTCCACAATATTTCACCCTTCTTTTTTAAGCTGTTTAGGCTCTCTCATGTTTCTTATGGAGTGTCAACGGAAGGCAGTCTTCTGGTCATGCCACAAATATTCACTAAGATTCAGGCTGTGGCTCTGACTGAGCAGCCACTTTACTGGAGCCACCACTGTAGCTTTGGCTGTGTGCTTCGGGTCGTTTTCATGCTGAAAATTGAACTTCTGTTCCCGTTTCAGCTTTCTTGCAGAGGGGAGCAGGTTTTCCTCAGGGAGTTTTCTGTACATCGCTACATTCCCTTTTCCTTCTTTAACCGAGTGGCCAAATCCCTGATGCTGTGAAGCACCCTTATAACATGATTCAGCTCCTGGCATGCATCACAGTCGGGATTTGGGCCAAAAAGGGAAATTTTCAAACAGAAAAAAATAGTTTGACGGTTGGACTGTATGTTAGGTTCAAGTGATTAGTTCAGTTCAAAGGCCACCGTGGCACATCAGTCAGAATGTGGGATGGAGATGGGGGTAGGAAGGAGATGATTGATTCAGTTGTTTCCTTTATTTATACACACAAACAGTTAATAAGGCAGGAAGGATTTGTATGGATGCTATGGCTTGTAGGGTTGTTGGATTAGGGGTTGCATTTATATAGCTATGATTATATAGCATCTGCAAATTGGCCTTCACTCTTTGTGGATTGCTTGGCACATTTTTGCCACATATAAACTAACCAGCCAGTCGTGGCTATAAAAACCTGCAGGTCTTTCAAAGTGGCCATTTGCCTCTCGGTAGCAACTCTGATCAGTCTACAACTTGCTCAGTCATTCTGGAGAAAATAATAGCTTTTTTGTATTTTCTGTATACAAAGGCCTTTAAAAGTATGGAGTATGCTGTGTAGATAAGCGGAGCAAAATCCTAATTCAAATGCATGAAACTCTGAGGCACAGACATGACAAGATCAGATAGCGGCTCAGCTAGTTTGTTTTTCAATGAGTCAGTCTTTCAGCAGAGAACTGAAAGGTTTTTGGAGTGACCAATGTAAGATATCTACCAGAGCGCATGTTACTATTGGTAGAGCAGATGTTGAGGAGTAAGCTGAGGTGGGGGTTGGGTGTTAGTGCCACAGTCTGGCATTGGGATTGTGCAAGGCCGGTTATCCACAGTGTAAAGGTCACGGTGAGGTATGTTGAGGAGGGTGCTGGTGAAAAGCAGACTTCAATGTGGTGAATGATATCTAACTTGTTCAGGAGGTTTTTAGTGGCAAATTTGTGCACTACATCAGCATAGTCGGGATTGATGCGATGGTCCTTTTTACCAGGGTATACTTGTCAGCAGTGTGGGTGAAAGATGCCTTTTGTTAGAACAAGAAACCAATTCTGGATTTAACTTTATGCTGGAGGTGGGTGATGGGTATTGAATGAGAGTGTGCGGACTAGCTGTTGACCAAGGTATTCTGAATCTGACCCTGTCACAGTGAGGGTGGCAGGCAGGTTGAGGTACATGTATGCTCTGACTGAAGAGCATACGTTTCTTCTTCGGTATTAAGGAGTAGGTGGAGGTCAAATGAAGAATGTTGGATGTTATTAAAGCTGTGTTTTAGAGTAGACAACACTGTATTCAGCCAAGAGCCAATTTTCCACTGGATAGTGTTGTCGACATAAGTTGAATGAGGAGGTTTTCTGCATCAAGCGTAACATTGGACAACCATAGATGACTGAGATAGAACCTCCGATTCCTCAAACTGTACTCTGGGTTCAATAGCTGGACTGGCCAGTTCTGGTTGCCAGGGTTACCTAGCCCCAGCGGAGGGTCAGTATTCCGTTGCTATGCTAATGAGACTTGATCAAAGTGACCGTTAAAATCCGGTCTGGGCTGTGTGTGTCTAAATGATGATCGGAGAGTAGACAAGACTCATTTGAAAGCTAATGAGGTATATATCTGGATGAGCGTAGGAGTGACATTTGTATAGAAGGGTGATTATCACTTTTTAAGGTCTTTGTGTGTATCCTTGACTCAGTGGTGTGTAGTATGTGAGGGGTAAAGTGTACTGTATTCTGTGTGAGTTTGTCAGTCCCTTGATGCTTATGTGATTATACCGGGGTTAGGGATCGCCTCTGTAACTTGGGCCACTGAAGATAGGGATTTTAAAAATTTTGTGAATGGACTTTTTTGCAATTTGTGAAATTCAACTTCCGTGATCGACCAGATATCATGTTATACAGCTCTGGAAAAAATTAAGAAAATTTCTTTCCTTTCCAAAAAAGTTGAATAGGAAAGTTTTGAGTGAGGAACAGAAGTGTTCAATTTGCAGTGGTCTCTTAATTTTAACCCTTCGGTTGCTCACTCAAAACCTTCCTTTCCAACTTTTTTGGAAAGGAAGGTAAAAGGTGCAGTGGTCACTTAATTTGTTCCAGAGCTGTATCAAATCGGTCATACTTTTTATCTTCTTTAATTTTAGGAAGCCAGGTAGCATTCTTATTAGTAAACAATTCAGAGAAGACTGTTGTGTGATATTAAACACAAATAAAAAGGAAATAGTATGGAATTGAACAAAATAGTAGTGTGTCTGATCACTGGGGACAGTGGCCGATATTAGGGTGTCGTATTTCTTAGCTACATCAGTAATCAACTAGCTAAACATAAAAATATTTCCACAGAAATTTTAGAAATGTTATTCAATAACATACTAGCTATCATTTTTATGTTACCAATAATCACAAAACATTGACCACTTGATTGAATGATTACACTGTAAAAGAAGATATTTCAAAACTCCTGTTGGATATGCAGGTAATAGGTTGTTTTATACTTTTTGGGCCTAAATGCTACCAATTGTTTTCTCAAATGTTTGGTGGCTCAGCTTTTACCTTACCTGTCTCTCTTCCATTCATTCATTCTTTCTTTCGCTTCAGTAAAGCAGTGGAGGTGAAACAGTCTGCTTCAAAATAGAAAAGGGGAGAAAGGAGCAGGTTTGGTGAAGCAGAGTAGGGAGGAGACTGGTTAGGGAGAAGGGAGGAGGCTGGGTGGAGAAGAAAGGAGGTTGGGTGGAGGAGAGTATGAAGGAGGCTGGGCCAAGCAGAGTTGAGGGGAGGATTGGGGAGAAGTAAGGAGTTTTGGTGGAGAGTATGGCGGAGTTTGGGTGAAGCAGAACTGAAAGGCAGATGGGTGGAGGAGTGAGGAGGCTGGGTGGAGGAGAGAAGGGTGGAGGCTGAGTGTAGGAGGATGGATGGAGGAAAGAGGATGAAGGAGAAGTAGGGAGGAGACCGCATGCATCTTTATTACGGACACCCAGTAATGTATCTTTATTAAGCTGCGGTCGTCACACCCAGGGCTGACTGTCTCACATCACTGTCACTTAGCAGTCAGACCACGGGGAAATGGTCTGCTTGATTAAATGTATCTAAAAACATCACACTTCAACTGTATATTTAGAAATCGGATGATTTCATTAAAATAATTTCTGAGCAGCTGTGAAATCCATGCTAATGCAAATGTAAGAAGTCTCAGTTCAAGACGAGATTTTATTTACAGAAACAGGAAATAAATTGCGAGACAGAAAAAAATATATTTATTCATCCACAGGCAGGAATTACAATATCCTTTCATCATGGCTTTTTGGTATTATATCTTGTTTAATAATCAGAGTTCATAGGAATATTTAATGTATTCATAAACACTGATTGAAATGGTACACAGCCACACTATATGCAAATATTCGCAATCAAATATACATGCATATCATATTATAGTAGAAAGAAAAATAGTGTTGGGAGAGCATAATTCAAACATTGATGTGAAGAGGGACAAGGAATGGGGAGGATCAGGGGGACAGGAGCAGAAAGAACCGGAAAAAGAGGTGGTCCAAGTCTCCCCTAATGAGAAGGAACCCATTCTCTCACACTCAAACATCATGTGATACCACAGCATCCTGAGAAAGGGGCTTCATGCTGTATTTTTAAATGCATGT
>JACXGI010006752.1:0-40507 GCA_016801175.1 Esox masquinongy
CTCTCTCTCTCTCGTCATCTAGCTGATTTTTCGACTAAGCTCCCATTTCAACCTACGGCCATGCGAGATGAAACTGAGCAGTTTTCTAATAAATGTCTTACACTGGCCAAACACCGCTTGAGCTGCCCATTCCCTGCTCTCATTGTGATTTATTTGGGAGATAATATCGTTGGTATGCACAGTGTTGAAGAGGAGAGAAAACATGGCAAAGGAAAGACAACCTTCCTGTCAGAAAGCCAAGAGGGCCAACATTGCTGAGAGGCAGAAATGAGATTTACTAATCCTCACCTGCTTGTCAGTAGGATCTACCTGTGCTGGAAACTCAGATGGTGAATCATGCGTGCATGTGTGTGCACACGTTTGTGGGTGTGGGTGTGCGCGTGTGTGTATGAGAAATTTGTGCGCATCTAAGTGTGTGCGTGGGTGTTCATTTGATTGACAGAGTGAGAAAGAGAGAAAGACAGAGACACAGACAGAGAGAGAGAGGCTAAGCAAGAGGCTTAGAAAGACAAAAAGGTGAAATGTGGAGAGAGAGATTTGTGGTTTGTTACTAGGGTGTGACGCCTACATTCTGATGAAAAGCTCCTTGGAGTGGAAATTAAATGCTGCATCACTAATGAAAGGCACAAATGAAGAGGTGTGGATGGGCACACATCCTGTCTTCAGTCACACAGAGAAGACAGTTAACACACAGGTACATACACTCCATACTCATTCTGATGACTTGCAAACCTGGGTGATGACGGCAGTGGATGGATCCTAGATGAACTCACTTCCTCTTCCTGTCATGTGACCTTGATGACATGCTCTCGAAGGGGCGGATCGTCAGTCTTCATCATCATCCTCAACAAAAAAAACAAACATTGTACGATTATCCAATGTGATAGCAGCTTGTTAGTTTCCATGCAGAGGAGCCAGTGGTTTAATAGTGTACATACAGCTCTACCGTACAGCTCCACTGAAAAACATCAAGCAGAGGAATGTGTGCAACTTTTTGTGAATCCGAAACAATTAAGACCATCATTTCCTGCAGCCGGGAGAGACCTAGAGAGCAACTGTCCCACCAGTGACATGCTTTTCTAATTATCACACACAATGCACGCACGCACGCACGCACACACGCACACACGCACACACGCACACACGCACACACACACACACACACACACACACATTTTTTTTTCTGTTGGTAAATTCATCAAGTTAATGGTGGCAGCATTATAAACTACATTTTTTTCATAAATGAATTCAAGTGAATTAATTGAGGACTTGATTTAAATCCAGGCACTCTCCAAACTCTTCTCTTTTCTTTTCATTTAGGAGTAGATCAGACATTATCTATCTGTTTTCTTTGCACACCTCCAGTACACCCCCCCCCACACACACACACACACACACCACAGCACCATGGTACCACATTCCGCAGTAGGCACCTTGACACACACCATGGGACAAATATATTAGGCTGCAAACTGGTGCTGTTTCAGACTCAAGGGGGAACAGAGGTCTACATAAACAAGCCTGTACCTTAGTTCCCTCAGCCATCACAGGCCTGCAGAGCAGTGCTCCTCTTCATTAATATATTTAATCATATTCATTGTCCTCTCAGTGTGGTTTTTAAGTGAATACAAAAGAGAAATTTAGGACAGGTTCACTAGGCCAGTGGCCTACATATCAGGGACATGTTGGTTTATCTAATCACAACATCAGGATGTTTACTCTCAAATATATACAAGGTAAACCTCGGCACTTTCCCTCATATGTTTGTAATTTGACCAATTTAGTCTGTTCATTCCTCAACATTTGGTGTAATTTGACATCAGTTTTTTTTATTCTGCGCCTCTCTAGTCTTCAGCTCCTTTTCTACCCTACGACAGAGACAGTTTAATCTCACACAGATGATATTGGTTGTTGTTGAGACCACTTTTAATGATGACATTGACTGGACAATGTATTGATCAAAATGCCCTTTTTCTCCCTACAAGCAGACCTTTGAATGTGATGGTCTGTTGTGCTAGACAATGCTATTGACCGGTAACGCTCTCTCCTTCTCTTTCTCACACTCTCTCACTGTCTCTGGTTTGACCTGATAGTTACTGTATATTGGGCAGCAAATAGAGAGAATGGGCAGTGGAAGATAGAACACTAGTGGAACATCTATCTAAGTCTTCACACAGCCTGACATGGTTTATTGTGTAAAGGTGTGGTAAATCATGGCTCCAAATTAAATCAAAAGTCTGACCTCGCCCACTCCAGGAAAATTACAAACCCAGAGCAGATGGAAGATGCTGTCTAGGGGCGAAACAGCAGAGAGAGAGGCATCAGTCCTGAGTGTCTTATTAGAAGTTACGAGAAGGCTACCCAAAGAATGTGTGCTACTTTGACACAATTACAGATGTAGGGAGGGCTATTCCAATAACCCAATTAGGAAGAGGCGGGACCATAAACGAAAAAGCATCCGTACATCATTCCAACCATGTACAGTATTTTCATGCATTTTGCAGAAATATGAGGAGCATATTCCAGAGACGTTTGTATATGAATATGAAATGGGTTTGCTAATGTTGGCGATTGGTAATGGGACAACAGTAATTTCAATGTTTTTATTATTGTTAAAAACCTATTGTTCTATTGGATGTTAATCGTATGAACTGAAATTATTTATGGTAATATGAATTAGTGTCTCCCTGTAGGACCCTGAGATTTGGTCCTTTTTTTCAGTCACTGAAAAGTTACTAAGCTATTGTTTTCTATTAACATTTTTCAATACAAACATGGAATAATTTGAAGTAACTCCTGAATGAAAAAGTGAACCAATCCAAGATGAACTTCTGTAAAGTAGCAAGTTGCAAAGAAAATCTGGAAAGACAGTTAAATGCAGTATGAAATTGCTAAAAAGAAAACGCAAAATGTGATTTAAGTGGCAAAATAACAAAGTGATAAATTTTGGCTATTGCATTCAAACCAACAGTGGCCATCCATGAGAAATCTCCCAGCTGTACTGTACAGAAGAGCCTCAGAAACAGCTCAGTACATATCACAGCATAATGGATTGTGTTATGTTACATCCTGCACAATAGGAAAGATAAATCCCCTCCCCCCTGAAAAAAGTAATATCCACCACACTAGGCGTTTAAACATAAGCAATTACCATTGTCTGAACTTGTTAGCATTCTAGAAAAATCCAGGAGATAAAGCGTCAAAAACGCCCTGCACTGACCCACCCATAACACAGCCCAGGTAAGGTCCCTGAAATCCCCAACTCAACCCAGTTAATGACCATGAATAATGTCCTCAGCCCTCCTCTTTGTCTTGTCTGGGGGCCCAGCCTAATCGGGCCTGACAGTCAGCTTTGCTCTTTTATTAACTCTGCGTCACTTGTAATCAGTGACAGTGAAGTCAGGCAGCAGGCAGGGCGTGCTTGTGTGAACTCCCACCACTGCAGTGCCTCTCTGGGCCTGAACGCCCGTGTACGTGCGGCCCAGGTCGGTCTGGCCAGCGCCACTACTGGGGCACAAACCCCACATAATCAAATGACCCGGTCCCGCCTGCTCTCCTGAATGTGGGTCAGGCCGATGCAAAGCTCTATTGATTATTTTTTTTTTGCCCCATGTCCGACTGTGCCCCCGTCGGAAAACCGCCATCCTCCACTAATACGCGCACGGCTGCGGACCCTCTCCCGGATCACAGCGGAGTTGTCGGGAACGGGTCGCTTTTATTCTCGCCATGTCCCCGGCGTTGGCAGACAATGGAGCGGTTTGATAAAGAGACAGGCTGACATCCGAACGGCCAATTTGCGCACGAGCGTCGGCGAGGAGGGGCTCAGGAATTTGCTTCAATCCCTTAAAAAGAATGTAGCGTCACCCATATGTCCATCTGCCATGCTGCACACTCGCCCGAGTGGAAGGGCTCGGGTACAGGCTAGAGTGCTCTCTGCCTCACTCTCTCTCTCTCTCACTCAATCCACCCCTTTTTGCAGGGCTAACGGCACTCTCTCCACTCCCTCCAGTACTGCAGATCCAAAAGCCTAATGTCTACCACATTAAACCGTGCCCTGTCCATCTAAGGCAGTATGTAGGCCACAGCATGTTGAAGCAGAAGGAAAGATGGCCTCGTTGTTTTCACTCCCCACTGAGGCCGGAGAAACGACAAGCTGCGTTTCACATGACAACATGGAAGACATGAGCCTTTATATCGGACCGTCACATGCTTAGTATCCAGCATTATTTCACTAGAACACGAAATGCCTGAAACCCTTTTTCGAAGAGCCACTTTTAATTATCTTAAATACAGGTTTGAAACCTGTATTTACTCCTGCTGGAACTGACCTTTTGACCCTGGGATGGGCTTTTGTCTAATTTGGAAAAACAGGCTAATTTGTAAAAGGGTTGAAATTTGGGTAAAACTACTTAGAGGTAATGGGGGTCTCATTTCAATTTATCAACCATGCTGAACGGAGGGCAAATATAGGGCAGCTGTGCTACGACAAGCTACAGGAAGACAAGACCAGACTGTATTTGCTGGAATTGGCTGAATCTCTCAGCATATTTTCCCTACATCAATCTGAACAGGCTTTTAGCACTTCCATTAGCTACCTATTGGTTGTCGTGTATGCTGTAGGCTTTTTCTCAATTACAGTCATTTATGAATGCGGGTAATTACATTAAACCCAGTTACCTGTAAGGTGGGTAACTGTAAATTAATTGGGAAGTTTCTGTCTTTTTCCTTTCCATTTGGACGTAATAGGGGCTGTCCACTGTTACGCAACACAACCAGGGAGTTCTGATGCCAGAAACAGACAGAATATAAAGGACCAATCAGCAGTTGAAACAACAATGGAGCATTTTCCCCGCCCCTGTTTCTGTGAAAAGCTTAGGGATGGGGCTGGAGAAATGTAAGCACTGACAGAGCTATGGGTTGCATGTACTGACCATCAATGACATCAACATTATAGTTTAATCATGCTTAGAGGCTGTGGAATGTGTTTGCTTTTACATAGTTTACCAACCCTGGGAGTCAAAAAAGCTGATAATTACTTCATTTATTTTTTACCATTATTTTATCAGGTAAGTTGACTAAGAAGATATTCTCATTTACAGCAACTTGGGGAGTAATTAAACTTAACTGCCTTGCTCGGGGACAGTGCTACAGATATTCTCACACTTGTCAACTCAGGGATTTGATCAAGCAACATTTAAGATACTGGTAAGCAAAACACCATATAAAACTTAGCTAATGAGGCAAGATATATATTTTGTAAGAATAAATGGACACATATTTATAATTCATAATTAGGTCTAAAAGTGTAGCGACTCCAGATTGACACCTTGATGTTCAGAGACATTTCATCACGCCAGGAGTTGCGACAAACGCTACCAAGCAGACACATATTGTCTACACCCGACGCTGAAATGCCTGCCAGTGGATCCATCACGCTGCCACGCACTCCTCCTATCGTCATGTATAAATGTACTCCTC
The DNA here is from genome assembly GCA_016801175.1 of Esox masquinongy. Taxonomy (NCBI): domain Eukaryota; kingdom Metazoa; phylum Chordata; class Actinopteri; order Esociformes; family Esocidae; genus Esox; species Esox masquinongy. The sequence continues at coordinate 5,479 of JACXGI010006752.1, forward strand.
TGCACATCAACATTTTTTTAGACAGTTTTAGGGCATTTATATATTTCCAATGAACCCTTTGGCCCAAAAACCTTGCACATCCAATAACCTTTCAAGTATCCACAAGGTCTTCTATTGCATTGAACACAGTGTCCTGTTTTCTAGGTGTGGGCTGATAACGTCCTTCTCATAAAAGACAGGGAAATCCCCACGGTCAGCAATACTCAGGCGCGAGGCGGCTAACATAACATAATTGACGTGTGAAAAACAGGTTTCCGTGCTTCCACAATACATATGGTAACCAAACACCCCTACAGTAGTATCAACCGGCTTAATGGTCTGCAGTTCAACTGAGCGCTGGGCCTGATTCTATAATTAATGATATTGATGACAATGGAATGGGTGTCGCTAGAGACGCCTCTTCCACACCCAGCCCCCCCCCCCCACACACACACACACACAGACACACACACACATACACACAGACACAGACACACTCGCTCTCCCAAAGCAGGCCCCAATCTGCAAGGCAGTTTCCTCTAGTCAGGGCCTCTCCCTGCTCTCTGTTTATGTGTAAACAACACTATGGGATAGATTTAAGATACTAATTGTTTACACTAGGTGTGTTCTCAACACCTTTTTTAAATCCTCCCAAAACAGAGATAATACAGCCAACTGTCTTAATTTCATCTTTACCATATCAATTCATTGAACCTTCATTTTGTGTACTTACACTAAGATCTAGCAGGAAACAAATGCAAACTTCCCAGCAAACAAGGGACATGCTGAGAATGTCCAGTGAACCAACATACTACATCCTGATGTTCCTGGAGACATCCTAAAAACACTTCTGTTTTGCAGGGTTCTTTTACTAGGCTTAGTAAACTGGATTGATTTAATCTGGAGTTTCTGCAGGAAAAAGTAATGGTCCTCAGAGTGGATAGCTCCTGCTGAAAACACAATGGTTTATGTGAAATCAAAACAACCAATAAACCATGACGGCTGATGAAGCAATTTTCCCTCTCATCACCTACCGATATAGGGACAGACACCGGACCCTTTGGAGAGCAATGTGCATTGTAACTGTACTTTAACAGCTCCGCTAAAGAAACTGTCTTATTCTTAAAACCTCCTCCTCTCCTATCGGAGTAAAAAACCCTGGTCTTTTCCTAAACCTTAGTCTGCAGTCTCCAACCAAGCTAATCCTTATCCTACTGCTGGCTCCCTATCACAGGTGTACTCAGAACATTTAGCATGGCCCTTCAATTGTGCTCATCATTTAGGCTAACAGCTTAGTCAGCCTGTTTATTGATGGTTCCTAAGAGCTAAATTAATAAACGACGCTTTGGGGACTCAGAGCCGAGTCATAAGCACGATTGTACTGCTCGTTGGCGATGTCGAGACACTCACAGCAACTAATTACTAATTTGCCTCTCTCTCTCGCTCAAATCCTATTTCGAGATATAGTTCTCAACTTACTCTTTTGTTTTTAGGTACCCGGGAGCTATGAATGACTTTAACAGAACACGGTGAAGAGTGTAACCTCACAATTTGATTTGCGGAAGAAGAGCAGGAACTCGATATATAGACGTTAGGCAAGCAGACACCTGGTACAATCACAATTCACCAATGAGCTGAGCAGTCTGCTATGGTTTGACTGACTATTCATTTTATGGCTGTGTTTGTCATTCTCTTCGAGGGATGCTGCAGTCAGACCAGGCAGTCTTAGATTGACATTAAAAAGCCACAGTTGAGACGCAGTTCATGGGTTGAAAGAGCATTATCTGATAGTATTTGAATGGGGTGAATGAAGTCAAATACTCAAGGCTTTAGCAACTGACAGAGTTGAACTGGAGGTAGAGGGATTAAATGACTGTGATTGTGAAAGCGGTCTAATTTAATTTGAAGGATGCGGCAGTGAACCAGCCAGCCTTAATCTGACATTTAAAACATTCCATGCAATCAAAAGCTAGAACTGTTCCTTGGCCAATTTGTATTTTCAGGGCTTCTACAGTCATAAAGATGGAATCAAAGAATATAGAACCTTAATGGGATGTCCTTTCTGTTATTAATATTATGATTCTAGTATGAGGACTCTTAGTAGCTATAGCGTTATGAATCCCCTTTATACCTGCTTATTATCTACAGACCACAGGAAAAAGGGGCCAACTGAAACAGTCACAGAGTTCAGCCACACTGCATTCAACAGATCCAATGTCTTTCCTCCCAGTTGGTTGTCCTCTATCAACACAACAGTCCATCTGCCTTTACTCTGGAGTCCCCCTATATAGCCCGTGACCAGAAAGGCAAAGAAAAACAACAACAAAACACACAACAGGTTCACAACGGCAACGTGAACACTGTCAATCAGGTGGGCATAAATACAACACAATCCTAAGGATGGCTTGGCCTAGTCGGAGAGATGGAGGAATGTATATCCCCTGGACCACTAGGTCTTCTCTTTGTTCATGTGTATATATAGGCCTGTGATCTTAGTGGTCATGGCTGAGCTGCCATCTGCAAAAAGCGCTTGTGCCGTAAGAATGAACTAATCTGCTTGACACTGACAGCGCGCATTAACTGTATCAACATTTTCTCCCCCCTCTCGTTCCTCATCATGCCATTCATCTTCATGGTACACAGTTTTTCATCCAACCTCTATCCGCACAGATATGAGGAATTCAATTCAAAGCTTCCCCTTTCAGGCAGTTCAAACAACGGAATAAAACCAAGACTCAGCGGTGTGATGCTTCAAGACAAAGAATGAGTGACTGAAAAAGGGAGATGCAGGGGAGTGGAGAGAGGAGAGGGGGAGAGAGGAGAGGAGGAGAGAGGAGAGGGGGGAGAGAAAATAATAGCACAGGCCAGGTTTTACTTTTGCCGACTTACAAGAAAGGCTTCACTGTGTTAATATGTTAATACAACACACACAGTAGTAAACAGAGCCCTGAATCATTAACTCTGGGACATTATATGATTAAAAGTTCAAAAGACACTGAAGTTAACACACAGGGTGAACATTACAGTCCATTTCAACTTGAAAGGTATGTGACGGTCCACTATAGCTCCATGAATTGCCCCGTGAGTCCACCCTGCTCTTTAGGTCAGTGTAGCATGTCGAGTTAAAGACAAAGGCTAAGACGGGCCCTTGAATACCTTTCAATTCCAAACACACCGCGGGTTATTCAGTGATGTTTAACTGGGTTTAGCGCCGGTAGACTGCAGTGACGACAACAACCTCCAAATGTCACTCCGCCATCTCCTGCCAAGGGACAGAGGAGGTCTAAGGGGGTTTCACGATTATTGTAATAACTACAAACCTCAGTCTCCTCACAGGATACTGTTTACGGGACGAGTGTCACTACCCTCACCACCAGGAGTACTACCAAGCTCTGACTGAAACCCTACTCGTCCACTCTCGTTCTGACGTCACCATGTCAGTCACTAATCGTCCTAAAACGTGCCGAATAACGGAATTAACAAAACAACCACACAAAACTGACACAGAAGATCACTCCAACTCCAAGTGTAAAATAGACTTGTGCCTGTGGGAATAAGAACAACAACCATGTGTTAGTCTAAAGTGGGCACAACATTTGTCAATCACTGGACAGGCCACAGGGTCCCGAAGAGTGGGTCCCACCACGCGGTGGACGAACATCTCCCATCCACGACACGTCACCCAGTCAACCCCTATGACACTCCACAGCCTGGGGCACGCGACCCAGCAGGAACGGGCACAGCCCTTAAATCGCTGCCATCATCACATCTCCAAGTGAACATGATAGAGCGAGAAACACAGCCTATTTTTAGTATAAAGTTTTATCATTCCCATTTCCTACAGTGGTCCAATTGTTATTTTCCTGAAGCGATTGTGAACGCTCACAGTGAGTGTGCTAATCAAAGTGGAAACTCGCTGCCTGTCAAGAGACACATAATAAACCCTTGTCAAGACGTGAGGCTGGCTCATGTGAGATATGGTCCTCATTGGTGAACAAGATGTTCTCTAAATGGTCCCCATGGTCCCAATTTTCCTAAGATCATGCCCTAATGATGACCCAAGGCCCATATTTAATAATTATTTGCGGTGCCCTTTTAACAATCATTCCACTTCTTTGCACAATTTGACTCCAAAGCTCAAGACGGATTCCTTGCGTTTCCTTCCCTGCCTCGTAGACATAATCTTTTGGGGCCACAATAGTTTCTTGTTTTATCACAAGCAGCAGGCATGATGCATTAAAAGAAAGCAGAAAATTCTGCTCAAATTCTGTATTTCTTTCTTCTCTGTGCATATTAAATATATCATGCTTGACAGACTTTATTCCACCTTTTTTCCCCCTCCCCTATACGTTCAGAGAGCAGAAAAGCTCTTTCCCAAAAGCTATACTGAAGCGGGGCACAATATTACAAAGCCCCCCTTATATCCTCAAACACCCACCTCCCTTCGCTCCTTACAACCAGTACAAGTCTGCATGCACTCCCAAGTTCAAGGGAAGCAGAGAAGCTAAATAATGACATATAAATTGAAGGGGAGAGCAAGCAAGCCAGAAACAACTTTATGGTAGCTTGAATTAGAGATTTTAAGATGAACTAAAAGACACGGTAGATAAACATATTCTGAAACTTTACTGGGCAAGTTGGCACTGTGATCTTTTTGCAATGAATGGATTGACCAGGATATTTAAAAGGTAATCTCTTCATAATGTTTGTTGCGTGAATCACTACAGGACTCAGTTGTGTTCCTTTACACATTAACTATACCCCCCTTTTCACACAATTTAAGGCATTTATTGGAAGGTTAGTGTAGAGTGTTTTTGCAAGAAGAGCAGTGGGCCAGAATCAAACCCAGCAGAAACAGAATATGAAGGCAGCCGCCAGACCACCCTTGGCCTCAGTTGAACACTTTTTACGGACAATTTCCCGATGACACTTGTACAGTTAGTAATGGCCTTTATAATGAATACCTATGAATATTGCCTGATACAATATGTATTATTTTGTAATATAATAACAATATTAGGACTTAAACTATGAAATAAATAGTACGCTGAGTGTATTTCTGGTCTTTAAAAGGGATTATGCGGTGGCTTGCAAAAATTGCAACACTGCATTCATGTTTGAGTAATCTAAATGTGAATAATGAAGTAGCCTTCAGGTTTATGTATTTTCCTTCACCAGCCTGGTTATTTATAGCTTCATCTTTCTTACAGGCTTAAATATATGACAAAATATGTTGACATTTTGATGGCAGGGAAAGCTTATAGGTCTACAGTAGGCCAAACAAATATTTGCTTAATAAATCATATGCTGCTGAACTACTACTGTGCTTTTCATTGCTCACAATCCTTCCCACAAACATAAATATATTGATTGACTGATATTTCTGTCGTAGAATGTTGTCTTGGTCTTAGAAAATGCTACACATTTGAGCTTGTATTTGTGGAAAATCTTTACAATGGTAAATCGTTTCTGAGCCGTGAAGGATATCTCTGTACTGTTTGACCTTGTAAATAAAGTACAAAAAGAGCAGAAATCGATAGCTCCTCTCTGAAGATGCTGCAATATTGTATTTTGGAGCTGGGAAAAAAAACAAGGTAAGACAGACGAGCAGCTGTATTGTAATAAACTGACATCCCATATGCTGAAGGAAAACTATTTATATGGAGGGGGGGGAAAAACATGGTTAATCAACTAACATTGATATTACTTCTGGCAATTAGGAGCATGCTGATAATGATATGAGTTTTCAGCTGTAAATAATTACGCTGCCTGCGGGCCATGCTTTAATTCTCCTCTGTATCTATAAACAATAATCAAACCGCCAGGCTAAAAGTCAGATTTGGTGGTTGCGGCGTCTGCTGTAGGAAACGCTGCTCAGCGAGGCCCTGTGGGGCTGCCCCTGGCAGGTTTGACCTCCAGGTGCTCCTTCGCCTCTGAGTCTGAGTGCTAATGTGCTAGTGCTATCGATCAGGCTACAAAACAAACCCAGCCTGCCCAATGCCGCTGCTAGGCCACCGCTAACCTCAGACAGCCAGCTGTATGACAGCCCCTGTGCCACGACGGGAGGGGTGTGGCCGCGGCTGCGGCCTCTGTGTCCCGCTAAATGGGGACGTTAGACGGGAACCGCAGCCCCCAACTCGTTAATGAGTAATGCACATTTGGGCCTCATGCCGTTTCAGCTTAATTGTTTACACAGTTTATACAGAGCTGCTCCCACATGTTACTGGGAGAGAGGAAAATAAGCCGCCCATGTCGCAGTCGGCGTTAGGGTTTGCCTAATTGCAGTAAAATACATTTAAATTGCATGAACAGTTTGTGATTGTTTTGACGTATTTTGAGTACAGCAGCTAGAATGATGCCACGTCTATGTAGAGCTTCTAGTGGTCCCGTGTGGCTTAGTTGGTAGAGCATGCGATTGTCACACTCAATGACCGTGGGTTCAACTCCAAACACAAGCCACACGTTAAATGTATAGTTGCACAACTTATGGATAAAGGGGTCTGCTAAATGACATAATATTATGTTAGATTCAAACCACTATTTAATGTAAGCAAGCCTAAAACAATTTCACTAGCATCAAAGGGCTACAGCGCATGGCACGACTGAGTGAGCCTAGTTGCTTTGGCAGGGGGAGTAATAAAAAAGAAAATAAAAAAAGAAATGAAGCCTGACAGCTAACTTTACTCACTGTCTACTATGAGGCCCAAGTGTGCCAATGTCAGAGGACTAAGATGAAGAACATAATTAAGGAAACGTATGAAAGCCGGAGCTGGGCTTGAGATTAATTAGCCACATGTCAATACTCTCATCAATACCCGATTAACAAATGACACATGGCCCAATGAAGGTTATTGATTCACCTTGCATTCTGGCGCTGTTTCTGTATGTGGGAAAGCTGACAAAGAAAAGGGTGTTTCAGAAGTACACTTAACTGCTGGACCTTGACAGGAACAAAACCGAAATCTAAAGTCTCAAAATCATCCAAAGTGGCAAAATCACTCGCAAATCTCCAGTCATTGCACGTTATCCTTAGGATTGCTTTGGACACAATAGAATACATTAAATAATTTATAAATTCCAAGACTTTTAGTGCAGTAATTAAATATGACCGCAAAGCAAAACCAAACCTAAAAGAAGCAAAAAAAGGGCTCAGTCTAAATTAATGGTGCCAAAACGGCCAACGTCATAAGTTAGTCCCTTTATGGTAATGATTGTAATGAACACTTAGATGAGAGATGAACAATTCCTGTCCTAGAGTCGAATCCCTATGCAGGTTAATTAGGTAAGATAACACCATTAACCATTCTCATGCCCACATGGAGAATTAATTGGATAAGATAGAGCCGGATTGTACATTTAGGTCTATATTTAATCATCTAAACGACCAAGGACAACTAAGCAGGAAAATGGGCTGTCCAGATTGGTGAATGTCTTATTTAGATCACACATAAGACCAGCTTATTAGGCACAGTGATAACACTTAACTTTATGGTTTGGTGGTTGCATAGGTCTGATGCCAAATGAAAGGCACCATCAGAGGAACAGTGGGATGGATTGTATTCTTGATTCTGTTTAGATGTTATTTTTGATAATTTCTTCTTTTTTAAATATATTTCTTTCAGACATTTTTATGCTTCATTTGACAGGAATAAGTGAAAAGAGAGATTTTACTGATAGAACTCTGGGCCGGATTCAAACCCATGCTGCAGCAGTACATGTGCGCCAGAGGTAGTGGCTTAGACTGCTGGACCAACCAAGGCCACTTGATAATCATTTCTATTTAGCAAGTCCTTCACTCAAATGGTCAGTCTGCAGTTGAAACATATATTTCTTTATTTTTACATTGTATGCAGACATACCCATTGATTCTGTTTATACAAGTAAAAAATGCATTATGAGCTCATTCTAATGTTTGAAAATGTCCATAGTAATAATATCAACAACTAAGTACCTGTTGATAAGAAACTGCTTGCTAAGATTTGGGTATAGTTATGCTGGAGAAATGACAGATAGTGCTATCATTTCTCCAGCATCTTACCTCAGATCATTTCTACAGAAATATAGGTGGGGAAGGTGATTTCTTATGGTTTCAACTGCAGACTGTGGCATTAAAGGTAACCTGCACATCCATAGAACAAACGCCATTCTCCAATATAAATTAGGCAAATGTTAGTTTCTCTCAAAAATTGTACTGTGGCTACATCTCTACAAGAAACAATATCTTTTTCATGCAAGCAATCTCTCTCCCTCAGCTGAAAAGGCCACCAATGGCCCAGGACTAGGTGGTTCCCTAGTAATAAATAACAAAGCTTGGGCTGTTTGTTCTTTGGGAGACATTAGCTATGCCCCATGCCTACTGTGAAGGGAGCAATCTGCTATGTTTTATACCTATTCTTCACACCAGCTGTAATGCACTCCAGGTTTTCTTTGTGACAAGAATGTTTATATGAACCCCCCTAAATAATGCATAGGGAACCTTTGTATAAATTGTCATACTGCATAATGAATGTTTACAAAGCTGTATGATGGCTTTACCTTGGATGGGACCTCATTACTGTAATTGATGTTGAGAAGTAACAAAGAACTCCTTTGCCCATTATATCATTCCCTGGAAATACAGTGGTAAAATGTTTTTGAAAGGTTGACTGGACCCATGCAGATGTAGCTCTGCATAAATAAAACAACATTTAAAATACAAACTGTCGTCTGGCAGATGTAGCCACTGTTGAAAACGTGTCTTTGCAATCAACAGGTACAGCAAACAGTAACGGTGTTGCTGGCTTGCTTGTAATTCATTGTTTCCCCTTTTCAAAATGTGAAATTGTCCTCAATGTTACAATTGGCCTAAACGAGCGTTATCCATGACGCCTTACGATTGAAAGAATACTTTCAACTCTACTCTAGAAATAAGAATACTTTCAACTCTACTCTATAAATAATATTAGTCTATTTTAACTTACACAATATCGCCAATATTAATCATAATATGTTTGTAGAACGATACACTGGCGAAAATTCACGGAAACATTGCTAAATATTCTGGAGTGGTCGAGCACAACTTTGTGATATACACCTGTTAGTAATGAGAGCACCACATGTTTCAGCAACGTCAGTAGTTACCTTGGCTACAGGATCGAGGAACCTCTCAGAAGCCCGGTTACTGTAGTGTTCAGGAACAGGGACAGCGAGAATGAGGCAGGCCTAACCGTGTCAGGTAATTTCTTCAAACAGTGAAAGCTATTCCTGTTGCATATTTGCATGTTTTACTAGTTAACCGAATTTTTTTCCAAGTGTTTCGGTACAGAAAAAAGATACTATCAACCAGCCGATACTGTATCACGTCGTTATCCGTCTGACCGTATCATGATGAGTTGGTCGACCAGAGACTCATTAGACTTCTGTTGTGCAGGAAATTTGAGTAGACGGTAGGAGTCGTGAACCTGGCCAAATATAAATGCATTCTTTCTTCATGAACTATAGGTTCATCTCACATGAACTTGTTTAAACTTATTTTCAGGTGGCCTACAGTTTTCCATGTTATCTAATACCTAGGATGGGGTGTGTTCATTGTAACGAACGTTGCATTATCCGCACATGCGAACTCGAGTCTTTCAGGGGACGTACCGAATGCGTCAAGCCATATGCGTTGCGGGGGAAGTCAGTTCTTTCCAATGGAGTGCAGTTCTTAACGCTGCGACCTCTTTGGCAGACTAGGTGGCAGAGCTCTCATGTTACACTTTCAACTTGTTTGTTTTTATGTGCCTTATCTAAAAGATCATCCACAGAAGATGCTGATGTATAGCTTTTAACACTGTGTTTATAGGATATCAACAAGCTTACTTTGGCTGTGCAAAACTTTCAATCAAATAGTACAAAATCAACTTTGATTGACTATTTGTTTTGTATCCAAAATAAACATGAAAATAACGTTTTCAGATTTCATTTTCGGTATTTAGGGTGCATATGGGGAGAACATTTTCTCATTATACATTTTATGCTGGCTAGATCAGTGAACATTTAGCCTAAATCTACAATTTTAGGCTAAATCTAAAATATACTCTAAATACCAGAAAAATGTCCTTTTCAAATATTTAATATTTCCTTTAAATACCTGGACAGATGTGGATTATGATAAAAAAAACGGCAATCATCTTTGATTTTGTCCTTTTTATGAAATGTGTTGCTCTGTCAAGTGTGCTTGTTGCTGTCCCATAAACACACAGCTGAAAGCTACATGTGTTCAGTGTACATCATTCAAAACAATACTGTAGGCTACTGTGGGTACACTGGAGGCTCAAGAATATCGAAATGCATATTTTAATTCATGCTTATCGAAATGCATGAATTAGAACTTATGGAGATGAAATATGCTACATAGTTTTTCCTCTGGTAAAACTTGAAGAATGGTAATTCATCAGTGATTGAATGCAGCATTGTTGTTTTTTTATTTATCTGTAGCCTATTCTGTACATATATTGCTGGAACTGTTGAGAATAAATCTGTATAGAATGGAACCACACATCCACAGAAGCTTTGTGAAACTCTTAGTTGAAAGCTGGACTATTAACAAAAAATGTTTTTTTTTTTTTTTTTACATTTAATGGTTTTGTTGAATTTCAGAAATGCCATTTCTTTTATGGCCAACATCTTTTGTACAATAGCCAATATCACCCATTTTCTTGCAGTAGTTAGTGTTAACAAGGACCTGATGAACCAAATGGATACAGATGGATGAAAAGCCATATTTGTCAGTTGCATGCGAAGCGTGTGCTGAACCAGAATCTCAGTACAAAGAATACGATGAATTTCAGGTTCTGCACGGAGCTTAGGGTTCTTTCATTAAAATTCCCTTTAGCCAGCTCTGTAGCCTGTGTTATAATGTGAAAGCAAGTTGCTTACCAGAATCTAAAGATTCACAGAGCAACTATTTTTGCCGTTATTCAAAGTAGCCATGGAGCTCAGAGCCATGGCTGGAGGAATGGGTGTCGGGCCTTGTTTTTTCAAACTGAAGTGACTCCTGGTGGTAGATCAGAGTCCTGCAAGCTTAATTGTGGTTGTTTGCCAGGGAATGTGTTCACCTTAAGAATGATTGTGCTGATTCGGTGAGCGGTTGGATCAGCAGAATGGTGATCTTGTGCACCCGCTGTGGTTTTTCTTATGGCCGACGACGCATGTCCATAATCAGGAATTGGACTTTACGAAATTGGGAGAGAATGTTCAAACCCAGATTTGACTGGTCCAATTAAAACAGTCATTACTGCCACAGTTTAGCCGATCCAGCAGCATTATAGTTTCATCCCAAATCATCCATTGTGTTTTTTGGGGTCTTTTTTGGGAATGCATCCCTTCCGTAATGCCAGCAATGAACCTGTCATGTTCACAATCTCCTTTGCTCAGATTGTGGTTCAAGCATGTTCAGTGCTTTTCCATCAGCAATTTTTAGTGCAATGGCTGTCCAATTGTTTATGAGGCAGATAGGAAGTCATATGTATCTTAAAGACATCCGCCACCTATAGTGACGTGTGCTTGGCATGTTTCCTGCCCCATTACTTTAAAGGGACTGGATATAAAATCTAAAGCTTGGTGTATAATGGGGTACCTTTCCACCGCGGATTGTGTAAATTGATGGATACATATATAGTCTATTACATATTTGAGGCATTTTGTGTTCTCCACACTACCACAAACGTCTTAATTCATCATTGCTTATTATTTGTGAAAATACTGCCAAAGCTGTCCAAATTGGCCCTGTGGTTAACAGCTATTATTGGAAATCTGCTGCCCTAGAGTGTGATCGGTTAAGTCTGAACTGGCACTAGCTAGACATCTTTAGTTAAACATATCCTGGCTTTTGATGAAATCGGGCATTCATTTTGCTACTGGATGTAATTTATTCCTGTGGTATTTTAGTAGAAAAACATGTACAGGTTGTTTTTCACTTCTTAAAAGCGACATAATACAGTATGGCATCACGTTTTATTGGAACCAGCAGACTTCAGGGTACACTAATATAATTTACTTAGAATGTAAAGCGTCGATTTATATTTAATACACTAATTCTAAGTGAGAATTAAACATTTTACTTCAAGTTTTGATGGTTTTTCCTTATTGTTGAGTTCAGTGAAGGGCATTTCTTTTTTGTTGTTGATTAAATGTGTTCCCAAAACAGATATTATGGAGCTAAGTAGACCCAACACAGAGGTAACATCACTCAAAAACCAAAAGCAGATTCATGCATTTCCAGTATTGACCTATTGATTGAGGGGGCAATACAGTCAGATCTAAGGTTTGGTTAAAATGGCACTATTATCGAGACAAAATGGGGGGGAGAAATGCTTTAAAAAAAACACAATTTAACAATAGTCTTTTTGGGAGGTTATTTACTGAACTATCAGACCATCATGAAATTACATCCTTCATCCCTTCTGGTGGAAACTAAAGATTGTCAACCAAATATGTCAGGTCACACAAAACCACAAAGAGCGGAAGTTCTTATGCGTAGCAATACAGAACAGAACACCCTCTCATCCAGGATTAAGAGTTGATTGAGCTTTGCTAAACAGATGACAGATGATTCTTCTTGGGGGAAAAGGAGGTCAAGGAGTCTAATAACATATTTGTATCTCTACATCCTGTTGAAACCATATACAACTGGATTACAATTTCTGTTAGGGTATTTTCACACATTTCACAAGCTCTGTTTTGGATCAGTTTTTTCCAATTGAACAGCTGGTTCATCGGAAGCAAGGTATATTTGACAATTGTAGGAACTGTTGTCATGTGTTTTCGTCAACTTATTTGTTGTACAGCCTTTTTTGCTATTGGTCAACACTAGCATGGACATAAATATGTATTTTTTTGAAATATTAGATAATGTAAGACAAAGCAATGAACTCATAGTCAGTCATCTCTGGATGGGTGCTTGTGTTGCGGATTTAATCTCTCTGAGTATATTGAAGTGAAAGGACTGAAAGCCGTTGTGTACTTACAGTATATTTGCATGGCTTTTGTAGAACCAGAACTCAAAGCAGTGTGAGTCAGTCATTTCTGTGGTTAAGAAACTGTTGGCAATCACATTATGTGGAAAACAGCATTTGGCAGATAAAGGCTAACAGCTTTTTACAACCAATTGTCTGGGCCTCTCACAGCATCTAGTTTTATGACCATATAAAGCGTTCATACACCCATCTCTATTAGTTACTAAGAAAAACAAATCAGCAAATGAAAAACATGAATTTGAAAACTGCCACTAATTCAATAAAATATACTTGGAGTCTATAGGAAATGCTACAACATAGCTCTTTATCTAAATAGAGTCCTAATCTTTCCCTTATTTCAATGATAAATAGGAATAGAAAGGAATAGGTATTACTGGGAATATATTTTAAAGAGATATTATTATTCTCAGTCTAAATTCATGACGTTAGGGTCCATTTTAAGGTGGAGGGACATCCTGTAGCCTTTCCTGGTTAGTGTGTGTGATGTGGACTACTTTCACTTGGTTGTTACGCAGAGTATAATTTGAAACAATTACAAAAACATAGGCCCACTTGTTACAACATATATTTTTCCTCACATATACAAAGCACAGATTCAATAGCTTAACATGTTTTTCAATCACACCCAGCGGAGCGGTGTTTAGTGTGAAAAAGTGTAGCATTTCATCCTAGCTCGCATGGTATGGGATAATCTTTCACATTCTGCCTGGGGTTTGTTTTGCTATTTCGGCAGAAACTTGTGGAAGCCATGTGAATTACCATAGGAAAAGAAGATAAAAATACCAAATAGTATTGTATCAGATATAAATGAATAAACTATTTGAAGAATAAGGGCAAATAATTTGCTATCTCTGATAATAAATAAACTGCACTTAGACCTTTATTCTCCTAGATGTTTTGCAAAGATTAATCTGCAGATTTAAACACACAAACAATAAAGGGAAATTAAAGATATGATAGCACTCTATGAAATGCAGCATTTTGTGCTCTAGGTTTGCTCAGGCATACAGTAAGAATTATAAGCAATAAAAGCATACATATGCCAAATTCTCTCAATGTAACTTTTCTTAAACTTGTTTTTCTTCATTCACTTAGCAAGTTTTGTTGTGCACAAGTTCTGGTCACTATCCAGGGATCGCAGTCAAATGCTTCAGATCACTGCAGTGTGAAGAGTCATTGACAATTTTGGCAGCGTGAGTGTAGTTTTACTTCCAGCCTCGTAGCCAAATACAGGGGTCAGGCCTTCATACCTCCATTTTCTCTAAAGGTGCTGGGGCAAGCTGACCATTGACATTTAACATTCCTCCAAGCTGCTTCTGAGATGTCAATGGGGGATTGAGGGGCGTAGAGGGCAGAGCCTTGGCTGAGGATAGTTCTCAAGGACAGGGAACAAAAAGGCTCTTGAAAATCCCTAGGAGTTCCCATGATCCTTGGTGAGACCCTGATCCTACTGTGGTGAATTTCCATTACTTGGATAAGGGTGCACAAAAGTTTTGGGATGCATTTTGGCCTCTTGCAGTGGCATAAGACAATTAATTTATGAGATTTCCCTTGCTTTGGGAGTGAAATGTTTCAAATTGATTGGGTAGATGAATTGTCTTTGTTTTGCCCTGTATTCTGGCCCGGAATGTCTGGTCCGTGATCATTTTGTATTCCGGGTCTGCACTGACATTTCTTTCAGCCTTCAGAGCAGCTTGTAGTGACATTTTCTCATGGAAAGTTTTCAAAGTCATATTTCAAGGTTCTCCCTGTAACATACATAATCTGTTAGCATCAAAGGAGCACACATGCATAAATAATTGACTAATTCACTTAAAGGGGGCAGCATAGATTAATTAAGCCTGAATACTAATTATGTTTTTCTGTCTACACCAACTGACGCTGTTGTTGTTTAATGCGAAAATGTTTGGTGTATAACAATTACCATGAACCTATGAAGCTATTTATATCCCCTAAATGAAAATACATTTGGTTCTGATATAATTTTGAGGAATTTATTTTATTGCAGAAATGTCAGCCTTTTCCTATAGTTGTTTAGCTAAGTCAGGCTGGTATATTTTCATTTAAATACCTTGGTATACATTGTATTTCCCTCATTCACATTTTGCTGATGTTACTCTTATCTAAAACTGATAGAACATAGCTTTTAATGCGGTACAATTTCTGAATTGGCCACTGCATAAGTATATGAAAGTAGATAAAGTGGGCCTACAGAAAATATGACAACAAAAGCAATTTCTGCTAGCATTGATTAGGCCATGTGATGTTTAGTTCAAGCCAAGCCCTGTACAATCCTTTCACAACACCACTGTAACTGCCACGCACTTGCATATAGATTGAAAAAAGATTCAATTCCATTGTCAATTTATACATGCATCTATTTTCCTTATGTGTGGGAGCTTTTTTGTATTAAAACAATTCCCGGATTGGTAGAATAGCCTGCAAGTGCAAACTAATACACAATTCTGCTATCTTAATGATTTGAAACACTCTTGTTCAGATTAGAAGCACTCTAATTTAATCTAAAGGATGGAGCATGACAAGCCAGCCAGCATCGGTAAGGGCCTAATGTATTCACCTCTTTAAACCCCAGTACAACTCTGTCATTCCAGCGAGGCTCCTGTCTTTGACTCTGTGCCTGCTGCACAGACCGCTGTCTGGAAGTGGTAGGCTTTAAGTTGCTTGTTTCTGACGCGGCAGACGTGGCCTGTCTGCGCTCCCCTCGTAAGCAGATAGGGACGAGGGAGACAGCTCAGAGCAGGGCTTGTTTACAGCCGGATAGGAGGAAAACAGCCAGACGTAAATTAGGGTTGACGGTTTCATGAAGCACAATTGGTTGATGGCAGATTCAATGTGACTGGCCTGAACTGGGCGATGATCCGTACAGTATGCAAAATTCACTTTCTAGCTGGTCTGTGCCCACCAGCCTGGCAGCAGCCTTCTCCTCAAGCCCTCACAGCTTCGGGTTTGAATGGAACCCAAACTGAACAAGGCATTGTTGTGCCCAATTCCTTTTGACAACAATCACATTCTTTTAAAAAACTTCATAGATTTTTCTTGTCACCAGTAATAAATGATTTTTTTTTTCTCCTCCTGACCACAAAGTAAGCATTTTTTTCATGTAAAGGCTCTTTGAGGGAAGGAAGGGGCATGCTTTTGAGGAGCAGCGGATTGGATGCTTTCAGATGACAACACAATGAATTCAGGGCTTTTTTTGCTTTGTATTCAGGGCTTGTTATAATACACCAGATCTTGTTGGCACATGACTCCAATACAGCACCATGAATTTAATATATTTATGTTCAGTGGGAAACCATGTCAGAATATATTTGCTCCTGTGTAGTTTATGCTGCTTGTGATATTGTTAGAATTGGAACAGTTGTTCAGATTCCTAAAATCTAAGCTGGCAGATTCTTCACATAATGCCACCACTATTACCTTGTTTTTTTATCGCTTGCATGTTTATTGTTTTAGAAATGAAACATCTGCATGCTGCGTCCTGTTAGAGCACGTTGGCTGATTGTCGTCGTAAAAAGGGACATGCTGTCAGTCTGGAAACCCTGGGAGGAGACGAGAAACATCTATTCTCTTATACTTTTGCTCTCTAGATGGAGTAGATTATATGGAGTTTTCTGAATTAGATAATTCGAGACAATGACCAAAAGCTTTCTGCTTACGGCAAGTGTGCTTTCCATGTATACTTTTGCTGACATTTTGCTAAAAGTATACATGGAAGAAGGATCTGAAATCAAGGTGACATGTTCATGTAAATCTCACACTTTCATACGGCTTAACAAAGGAAAAACATCTGGAATTGGCCTATGCAATATTAGAGCATTATAGAATTACATTAGGTCCACACTGTACATGCACATGCACTGAATCCCATCCTTTTAAAGGTATGGTTAAAGAATGTTATATTTTTTATGTTTTTATTATAGGAAGTCAGCAAATGTATAGATATTTCATGGAAATTAGGAGGATGGGTAGCTAATTCATTTTAGTCTGGCCTAAGATGAAACATAACGTGTGATAATCAAATGGGATTTCTGTGTGGTTTCGTGCCTCCCTCTTCAACATGCCTTAGTCTCAAGGGCAAAAACAATGATTTGAAGAATAAAGGCGTGCTATCCGCCCACGTTGTGCTAATTTGATGATTAATTACACTAGCTAACCAAAGACCAGTTCCGTTGATGTCTCAATGTGTCCACAATATACTGCTGCTACTTTACATTCCCTGTAGTGTCCTCACCTATTCATTGTTCATTCCTCACGGTGCTGCATTTTTGCATATTCCACATAATGTGTTCAAATATAGACAGCGGTTTTATGTTGTATTCATCTTCCTTTGTCCGTCAGTGAGATAATGAATTCTCAGTCGTAGGGTTTGTAGGTTGCCCGTGTGCAATCTATGATATGGTGAAAGGGGAAAGTAAAATTGAAACAATCCAAGCATCATTTTCCATGCTGCTGCATCTTGTTTTTAATTACTAACTCTACTTATTGCAGAATCACATCAACTGGTCATTTAACACAAGGCTATGTTCGTTATGTGCCATTTTACTGTTAGCAAACTCATGACTTGCTTGTTCTACAAGTAGGGGTTCTTTTTAACTTCCTGATTGACTTTTGAATATGCATCAATGACTGTACATTAAGTACGTGTTGAAAAAAAAATAGTTGACACTGGCAAAGAAATCTGCAGCAACACATTTATTATGTCTGGTCAGTGTTTTAAGTCTCAGTGTTCTGTACAACTGGGAGAAATTGATTGGAACGCAGTGGAAAGAGAAAATGGTTTTTAAATAAGTTACAATTAGATAACCATTAATCTCTATGGTATAAATGAATGTCTTGCTGTAGGGCTTGTTGGATGTAAAAACAGATTTACAAAACTCTTCTTTCCAGATTGGAAAGTGTCCTCCACTATTTTAATTGCTCTGTCATTTAGAATGAAAAAACACCCCCACCCTCCTCTACCCCTGATTTTGTCTTTGAAATTAAACATTGTATACCAATACATGCTGTTCACGAGCATGGGCACAGTTCATCATCAGAATCTGCATAAATGATTCTTGAAATTGAAGTTCCAAGTGCTTTGCGGCTATTGAGACGTTAGGCTACACACAAGAATGTGCACAGAAAAATAAATACCCATAACTAAAACAGCTATGTCACTGGTGTACCTTGGCTTTCCTTCTTATCAACCCAAGTGAGATAAATGCTGGACTCAATCATTTCTGATTTTTAAAAGGGACGTGGCTTTCCTTCCCTAAGAGGTCTTGGCAGGCCATTCAGTGGCATAATATTGCCTCTAAGACTATGTGGAACAAATAGACAGATCCAGCCTAGGCAGGGTCAAACTCCTCAATACCACATTGACGTGTTCATGCTGCAGTAACCATTATAGGGCTGTACAGCAATTCTGTTGGTGACTTACAGTGGTCATGGCTTGTCTTTCTCTGTGATGTTGCATTTCTTTGTTAATTGATGACATTATATTGTGGACGTGTCCTGTAGGCCATTGAAGGGTCTTCTCACTGCAAATGGGCAAAGGGAACCCTCATCTAACTGCTTTGAGGCGCTCTGGATCATAGCAAAACTATTTGAGGGAGAGCCACAATATGCAGTGATTAAGTGGAAATGGTCCACAATGCTTGGGGATTTACATCAAAGTTAACAAAAGGGCCATGGAGGCCAATTTCCATAGGGTGTTTATGAGGGCATATGCCTTTATGAAAGGTTCGCTGCAAGTTGTGTGTTTGGGCTATGCAATGCAATTTGCTTTGTGTCACATAAGGTGCTTTTTTCCCACACTTCCACACAAATCCTATATTGGATATTTTTCAAAGCACCACAAAAATCCCAGAGTCCCTGAACTCTCTTATTTAAAGAATGTTTTTCTCCAGACTTTTAGGTTGTGTTCATGACAATGTAAGTAATGAGCAATGTGCTTGGATTTCCATATTCATTTGTAAAATGAGTCTGCACCCGTTCACCATGCCTATGTGAGGACTGTATGGTAACGCATCGTTTTCCAGGGGAGCGAGTGTTGTTTCCCGTTCATTTGGAAAAAGGAGGAAGTATTTTAATGTGACCTTCATTACGCATTCATGTCAACTTTTCGTATCTATTTATGATTAAAATTTTTTTCCACTCCTGTTGTTCAATTAGTGCTTGACCCCTTTAGCGGCGATGTAAATTAAATGACATTTCAGTGTCGTCCCATATTTAAAATACTGCGTTAGTTGCGGATCATAAATGATGATCTTCATTCTGCAGCTAATTTATTCATTTAACAATTTCCCTCCAGAAGTTACAGCAGAAGGCTCTGCAGCAACCAAAGCAGAAGAAATCCATGTCTGCTGAATTTCTGATGGGTGAGTCCTGCTTGATGAGTTATTGCTCATAATTTGTGTAAGGATTAATTAACTAATTACAGACAAATGGCTTTGGGCTAAATTTTGCTCTTGCTTGTCAGGGCGCAATTTGTAATTATTTTAATCATTTCTTCTTCTTTTTTTTCCCCCCTGCAAGATTCAGATTTAATTTTAACCTAATTGTGTTTTAGTGACATTCGAGGAGGATGCGCTTGAGTATTTTGGGGGAGAGGAATCTCTAGAAGGAATGTTCTGCTGTCATTAAATGTACTTTGGTATAATGTGCCTCTTTTTGACCTTCCTGTTGTGTCGTGGTGTTTCCTTTCCTCTTTCTGCAGGGGAAGTGGATGAGAGAGCTGCTGTGGAAGGCACTGAAAACCCTGCCTTCGATGGCGGCTACAGTGCAGAGCTTTCAGCTTCTCAGGCTTCAGCAGGGAGAGAAATTCAACCTGACAGGCAGGATAGCACCCTTGCAGCTCACCAACAAAAAATGGAGCTGCGAGCCCCTGCCAAATCAAGAGGTGAAGCTTCATTCTTCATTAGTCTCAAACTCGTTGACAGTGGATTTGTTCCTGATCTAACCTTTTGCGTTTCTGAAGGCCTGGTCTGCGCATTCCAAAGCTAGCGTGTCCTAACAAGTACCCCTCATATAACTTCCACCTAACCGAAGAATGTCACAGGAGTGAGTGTTCCAGAACACCCTGGCTGAATCAGCCTCTGAACTCCCGCTCGAACAGCACTCTGCTTTCTGGAGGGCTGGAGACATTGGATAGAACATTTATATAGCCTACCCCTACCAGCGTAGAGTCAATATTCCAGAAAGCAGTGTTTATGGAACGCCCCTGAAACAAAGCTAGTGGTCCAACGTGCAGAAAAAAATTGCCCCTTGTAATTTGCTGTGTCAGTGAGAGTCCTCAGCAATATGATTTTACACACACTGATGCGTTGCACATATAAAAAATGGCAGTTACGTGTTGATACTACACACGAGTCTGGTATTTTAAATGAAGACATTTCTTTATTTAATGAATAATATAGTAACTCATTGAAGTGAAATTTTTAATGGAAAAGAGCTTACAACATTTGGCCATCACCCCCCCCCCACACACACACACACACACACACATATATATACACACACACACACACACACACACACACACACACACACTGACATTTTTCCCGCAGCTGTTGAGAATATTTATGGTCTCCTGGCTAAGCTTAGGATAATCACACTTGGTAATTTTATTTCATGGTGGTGTGTCTACCTCGACTAGTTATGGGATGAGTCTAAAAGATTTTCAAAAGATAACTGCCAGGTGGAATGAAACAGAGAAAGAAACTACTGGTTTTAAACTACTAACACTGCAGCACATTATCACTGCCACATGATTATAAATAAAATCCCGGGGTTTAAACTACTAACACTGAAGCACATTATCACTGTGACATGATCATAAAGCAATTTAGTTCTCTATGTTTTTGTTTAACTTTCCATTTACCAAATTGGTGTTACCCAATTGTGACAGTGTACACAGTTAGGCCCAAAAGTATTCATACCCATGCCAACTTTTGAGCCATAGTGAATTTTTATTTGACCAATAGGTTTCTTCTGGCTGGAAATGACATAAACAAGTGACAAAACACGGTAAGACATTGTGCTGGAGATACAAATGAATAACGTAACTATTTCTGGTTTTTCACATTTTTACGAAAAATGCCATGTCCAACATTATTCATACCCCTTGAAATTGTTGCAA
This sequence comes from Esox masquinongy, assembly GCA_016801175.1. Taxonomy (NCBI): domain Eukaryota; kingdom Metazoa; phylum Chordata; class Actinopteri; order Esociformes; family Esocidae; genus Esox; species Esox masquinongy. The sequence continues at coordinate 26,596 of JACXGI010006752.1, forward strand.
TTTTTTGAGAAATTGCAAGTTTCTATACTATTTAAAATGGTCTTGTAATTTCCACCATGAGAGAGCATTCTAATCACCTACACATTGAGAACAGCTGAACAGCTGAACTGCAGTAGTTCTCTAGTCAGTTACTAGTCAACTGCAAGTCATGGCTAAAAACAGAAATAGTTACGTAATTCATTTGTATCTCCAGCACAATGTCTTACCGTGTTTTGTCACTTGTTTATGTCATTTCCAGCCAGAAGAAACCTATTTGTCAAATAAAAATTCACTATGGCTCAAAATTTGGCATGGGTATGAATACTTTTGGGCTTAACTGTATGTACTGTTTAGTCTGTTTTGTACTGAAGAAATGTGGTTATCAACTGGGTTGCGATTCAAATTTAGTCATGGTACGTGCAGTTTGTGTAAAAATTGTAAAGAACATACACTTCCTAATTTGATTAAAGTATATAACATATAGAGCTACATGTATTAGGAATTCTTATTGGGTACATTTTGTGGTATCAAAAAAGTGGGCTTGCCTACAGTACATTGTCCTACATGCAACTCTTTTCATTTGTCTTATGTAATGCTACATTTACAGTCATTATATCATACTTTTTCTGCAGATTTAGCATTTAGGCAACAGAAAATAAATGTTGGGTCTCATCTTAGATATGGGTCCGTAGGCCAAACCCAGTTTAGGACCACTGGTTTAGCTCTTGTCACTCTGGTTCATTGAAGTAGTTTGATTAGTGGCATTTCGTTTAGAGGAGCAGACGCCATTCATGTGTGGTCCATTTTGCCCTCGCCCAGCGCTGGTTAGAGCAGCCCTGTGCTGGGCAGTGGCTGTGCTGAGCTCGTTCATCGTAACAGTAGACGTGACACCCATTGGCACGCCAGGCAGGCAGCAGGGCAGAGAATGGCTTTGATGAATCCCAGGGGAAGTCTTCTCTCATCAGAGATTAAATCGATAGCATCTGCCCCTCATGGCTCTGAATTGTCAGAGAGACGTGTTATGACTTGCACTTATTAAAAAAAAAAAAGAGAGCGAGAGAGAGAGAAGAAACCGTAATATTCTGAGACACGGAGGCCCCCTGTGCGAAATCAATCATTCATGGGAAACGTTCTCATTGGATGTGTGTGTCATGAGCGTGGTGTGTCTAGGTGTGTGTGTAAGCGTGCGTGTGTCTGTGCCATTGTGTGTGCAAGTCCATGCCCCCAAGACTTTCAATGTGTGTCAAAGTTAAAACTAAAAAATACCTTTCAGTGTTGAAGGAGAGCTAAATGAGAAATAGTAGTCACATCAGGTATGGATCAAGGCTGTTTTAGAAATGCAACATTTATATATAGGGCTAATAAAATATGTGCATAACTGAGACAAAACATTGCAATGCTACATGTCTTAAATCGTCATTGATTTTGTTTCACATTGATATATATCGTTTTTTTCACTAAACCTTATATTGCATCTACAATTCTAGACTATTTGTTTAATATAATTTAAGGCTCTGAATTTTCATTACGAAGTGAAATAGCGCAGCCAAACGTTGTAGTTTTTCTCTGGAAACTACTGTTATTTTCATATTTAAAAAAGTCATGTATTAAATCCTATTGCCTCTGCTGTGAAACAGATTGCTACTGTATTTAGAGCCATAGCCCTTTCATGTTTGTGACACTTCTATTAGGTTATCCGCAATATCTATCATCAAAACTGCCTGTTAACCATTGCATTGGATGGCGACAAGTGTTGGTTATTGATAGCTTACATGTGAGAACAGGGCATTGAAATTTTTATTAGTGGCAAAGAAGTGGGAGGCAGGCAGACTATTTAGGTAAATCAACGATATGTTTCAAAGACGAGATCTTTGAGAGCTGCCGCCATTATGCAAATTTACATTGAAGAAAGGCTTTCATAACCTCAAAGCTATTGCAGCAAAACTGTTGAAACTGTGTTTACCATGTAAAGGGACTTACATGTGAATTTCACAGTTAATTTAGGGTGTCACTAAAATTCACAAGTTCAGCAATGAATACACAGAACTCTAGCCTAATAAAAGTCAGTATTTGACAATTTGTGGAAGGTATGTAGAAAAGCCTAACAGTAACACAAATAGAAGCCCACAGACCTCTGGGTGGGCGAGTAGTGGCAGAGTAGAGGTCCTAAGCAAACACACTTACTCTGCATTTTTATGCGTCCCAGCGTTGATGCGCCCCCTCTAATATAAATGTGATCCTTGTGTGCAAAATATGATTTAACAAACCCCTCTTAATTTTAGCCTGACCGAGTAATACAAGTAATGCAATTTAGAATCGGGATGTAGTCTGTGAGATGTTCTGGGCCTGGCAGGAGAATGATTTCAGGTTAAGAAAGCAGCTTGGTTGAGTGTACCTGTTTAATAGAACCATCCCTCGAGGTGCTGGATTCCCATAAATTCTAGCAGAGCAGCTTTGATGCCCATAGGTCAGTGATTGCTAATAAGAAGTCAATGGGACACGGGTTAAGTTATTTTTCCTTTCTGCCTCCACCCAGACCAAACTGTCCAGGCTCTTCCACCCAGCGACCCCATAGCATTTAGAGCAGTATTGTCTTTGAAATTCCTGGTCCTTTTCGCTTGTACATTTTCTCATTAGTTCCTTTTGAACACAAGTAACATATGGCAATCGTATTTAAGAGATTGCCTGGCGTGACCTTTCGCGGCATGCTAATTAGGCCCCAGAGCTCTGCTGGGCCCCAGCGAGCTTTGCTCATGTGAACGGGCCGAGTGTCCAGGGCTTATCAGGTAGCAGGCACTGGCTGGCGAGCCTCAACAGTATGGCTTTCAAAATTAACATTTCGCTTCATATGCTTCTAATAACCACTAACCTCCACCAACCTGGCCCTCGACTACTCCCACCTTCCCACTCTCTTTCTCCCTCTCTCTCTTGCCTGGCGTAGTTTCCACAGGAAATGAACGTGACCGAAATTACTTTGACCCATCGCTGGCACGGGAAACCAACCCAAGGCGGTGCAGGACGACGGAGGACGGCGCAGAAGATGAGCTGGAATTAAGTATGCCATTTCTCGTCATAATAGTTTTCCTCAGTTCATTAAAGTGAGGTGAGAAAGATCACTCATTGCTAGACAGTTTCTGACGACCAGGACGGTGCTGCTCTATGTAAATACATCTACTGCTGATGGTCCTGGAGATGGCTCCTACGTAGGGCCGTGTTGCTTCCCAGCTCGTTGTCATTGACCAAGGTCACGTATCACTGGTCAGTTTCATTTTGCTGCGGCTTTTCTTGCACTCCCATCAATTACAGACTTCCGACGCAGAGCCGTGTCAATACACCCCCCACCATGTCTATTAAAAGCATGCTCTTGGGAGTCAAGTAATATGCATGTTATAATGAAACATGGCTATTAACAAAGGAGCCATTTTACCTGGAATTTTTTTTGGGGGATATCACTGCCTTGTAATATCAAAGGATTCCTAAAACCCAATCCCGTCAAGTGATGACAAGCTATCTAAGAGGCACATTTCTGATCCTATTTTATTACCTTTGTATAAACTTTATTCCATTCCTGGCCATCCAGTATTTGCTCATAAATGAAAGTGGTTGACATGTACTGTATATTGACTAGCCTTGGCAATTTGAATTTAAATTCAAGCATGCATAGGAATATGCATATTTCAGTACATTGTATTGTTAAGAGTTGACAAAGAAACATTCAGTTGTGTCTTAAAGAATTGCAGTTTTCAGGAGATTACGTGATTTTGGCATTGTGTGTTTGGTTTTTAGAGATAATGAATGAAGATGAAAAGCGCCTGTATCAGAAAATGACTGAAATGCTGGATGCAGAAACAACCTTCATGGACTTACCAGGTATGATCTCAACACTCCCTAAAAACACATATCAAAATTCCAATATGGAGGTGAATTCACAATAAAACAAAACAATGTTGCTTCTCAGATGGAAACAAAGACGAACACTTAAAAGAGACAACGGTGTTAGGACTTTGAGGCTTTCCAGGCACAGGTCTATTGTTGTGCAGTAGGCGTGCCTTTTTCCCATTAGCAGGAGGCTCATTTGAATATGTACCCAAACGAGGGAAACAGAGGTTGGCTTAAGATGGCATTGTTCTGTGGGGGGGGGACATGACCGTCTCGTCCGGATCCTGTTGACATGACGCATCTCGGTTGTAATTCCAGTGCAGAAGTGATGGGCTTAGACCTGCTTGAACATGGTAAAATTGTGTCTGCTTGTATTATGCTGCATTGTTATGGATTTAGCTGTAGCAGCGAGATTAGCTGCCACTTCCATTGTCTTAGAATGTACATGAAATCCGGTAAAAAAAAAAAAAAAAAGAGGATCTTGGATTAACAGTTTTATGCAATAGGCACAGGCAGTGAGAGAACCCTTCTCTAGACTCCATTGCCAACGTCCAACAGCATCAACTGCCAGCGAGCTCTCTCCGGTGAGCTACAATAGTCTTCAAGACAATCACCTTATGCTTTTCTCTGGCTGCCTCCCACCGGTATGGGCCCCAGTCTGGCCAGGCAGCCCCGTTCTCACTCCTGGAATCATGTTGCATTGTCACTGGAGCTGGGTGTTCTCTTCCTCTTACGCTCGCCACAAAGCACACACACACCACCCAAAGAAGGGAAAGGAACAGGAAATGTAGAAAATGGACAGTCCGGTGCCTTCTCAGTAGGCATTCCTGGATATATGCCACTCAGGGGTTTTGTCAGCCATCTCATCTGTTGACCTTTTCAAATATTTCATGTCTTTGGGTGAGGGAAAATAAAATAATGACTAGGCAATGATCGGCTTTGTCCAACTCACGCGTTGGACTGCACACGTTGAATGTACCTAGAAGAAGCAATAACATGCCATCGTAATCCCTATTAACAAGGCAAGGGAGTTCAATCATGCCTCTATTTCTAACTTCAAAATAGCTAGCTTTGATTACAGCATCCTGTAGTTCTAGTCTAGTTACTTCTTAATGATGACCAAAGCACCAAAGCTTTTGTTAGCCTGTCTGGATATTTCTCCAGGCTGCAGAGTGAACTCCCTCTGAACATTGAGTGCACGTCGTATTAACATCCATATGTCGGGAGGACAGTGTCTCTACTGGACCTCTCACTGTGTTGAGCACCCGTTTGTCCACCTCAGACTTTCTACGGGGAAAAGTGCATAATCAGTGGCCTCTTAAAAAGCCTGCTAGGCTAATCCACCAGCACCTGGCGATTTTGCGGTGGACATTAGTCAAAACGATCCAATTCCACAGTACGTCTCTGATGTGGACATACATGGTCAGTGCAGTAAATGACAGCGCTAAAAGATAGATAATGTTTTAGACAAACTTAAGGTTTTCAGAGTCCTTGTTCAGTAGTCTGTCATTACTCTGCATGTGAAATCGAAGCTGTCTCATACATGTGCACGTGTGCGCCTGTGTTGTGTGTTTTATGTGTACGTCCATCTTTGTGCGTAAGTCCATCTGTGTGTTCGCCCCGTGTTTTTATGCCACACTCCGCTGTGTCCCTGGGTGCAGTGCTGGCCCAGAGGCCCAGGGATCCAGCACCGCGTGGCGGTTCTACAAGCCATGGGCACTTCATGACGGGCGCGGCGGAGAGTGAAGAGGAGGTGATTCCCCGCTACGCCCAGCAGCTGAGGGAGCTGCCTGACATGATTACGCTTGGCAGCCTTTCACTGGAACAGGTCAGAGTCACAAAGAGGAAGATCTATGTCGTCTCCCATATTCACCAGCACATGAGCCATGTCCATTACAGACCCTGCCTAATGGACAACACAGGCTGATTCGCTCCTCGCCCCCCCCGCCACTGACTTTTTGCCCGTGTTTTGCGTTCTATTTTTTTTTTTTTTGCTTTTGTTAGATTTTTTTTGTGCCGCTTTCAGAAGTTATCCATTTTTGTTGGTAATGTAGTTGATCTAACTTTCAGGTGCACTGAACTGAAATCTCTATTTATGTAACTTGAAAGAATTGAGAGGTTCTTAAAGCCCAGTTGATCCATCTCTAAGTCAGATTAGCCAAATGGATAGTATCATACATTGTGTGTAACATTAGGATATCGTCCAAACTATTTGTTTGTGGATTCAGTTTTTGTAATTTTTTTCATTATTGTGCATTTTTCAATGAATCCTGGATCTCCGCCTTGGTTTGTCAACCATCTCCTTTTCTTTTCTTAGGGAAAATAGAGCGTGACTGTTTTTTTCTCTCCATGGCTTGTCTTTGGAGAGGGGGATTTTGTGAACTAGTGTGCAAATCTGAAGAAGCTTATGAAATTAATGGTCATATTCCATCAGTGAAAACAGGCACATGGTTTTATTGTTCGGTGCTTTTGAGGTAGCCGAACATTAACACACATATAAAGAGAATGTAGACAACTATCCAGTATATTTATAGTATAATCTGATGTGAAAAGGCTGAAGAAGGAGTTTTGAATGAATAACGGTATGGTAGTCGTAAGAAATGGATGGCTCTCGTGATGGAAGGATTTGAGTCATGGCTTCATGTTTTTCTAATCAGTTCCATCTACAGCATTACTGTACACCGGCAGAGATCAGTATGTTATCCTGTCGTAATGTTTACTCACTCCCTCCCAACAGTCCGACGCCCACGTCTGATTCAAACAACATTATGCACCAGAGATTTTCCTATCTATTTTGAAATAATATAGCCTTTAATCTGTCTGCTACACATAAGTGCTTTCATGGTCGTCCGCGAGACGCTGTCATTTAACAGTGTCAATGAGACTGAATGCCATTGTGAACTTGCTGACTGAGTGGTAGTGGTTGGGAGTATTCATCAGAGCGTTAGATGTCTGTAGGGCTGGCTCCTATTGATCGCCTGCAGATTGCATTACCCCGTTGTTTCAGAGTTCCACACCGTGTGCTCCGTTCACACCGTGCCTCCCTGTTGCAGTACTCCTCTAATCTCAGGGTGCCTTTTATTCTCTACGACACGAGTTTGTGTCAGGGCTTGGATCGGGTACCATTTCAGACTGTGTGCTTTTATTGTTGTTAGGCTGCCCATCTTAAAGGAGCCGGGGTGTCGCAGGAAGAGGGGTGGGCAAGGACGAAAACACTAATGTCCGTCTTAAGGGGAAATACAAAGGCACTTGGTTGTGTCAGTAAAGGGAAAGATTACTTGGTGCCACCTGTATGTCAATGATATTTCCACATAGTTTTGGCGGTATTACTGGGATGATTTCAATGTGTTCTGCCAAGTTTGCTGAGAGGCATCTTCATCTCTGTTTTCCTTATTGTCTCATAGACTTGTAAATGTAATCTAAGTTTTTATTGTAATAACAGCACTGGAAATTCCAAAGACCTCAATGAAATAGTTGCAGTTCAAATTGTGCACTTTTTCATCAGTGGCACAAGCATTTTTTCATCTGGCTATATCTTTTTACTGTCCATAAAAAATGTCAATTTTGAGAAAAGGGGATGTTGTTCTTCTAAAGGTACCTCAGGACCAGTCCCACAGAGCAGATCACCAACAGGGAAGGACCAGGCAACACAGGCAGCATGAAGCGTTTCTCAGGTACGTTCTGCCCCACCTCTCTTTACACATACAACCAATGTCACATGAATGGAATAATCCTTGTTGGACGGAACATCCAGCGTTTGTATCACGCTGACATTTGTAAAGACAGGCAATGTGACTCTAGCCTGGATGGGCTCTATATTGTGTTGCAGAGTCTCTCCCGCTGCATTCTGTGTGAATGGCTGGGAGGCCTGAAAATCTGTCCATGTCACTGGACTCAGATGGGCTTCAGTTTGTGCTCTATCCACTTCAGTCTGGAATCATGCATCTCCTTCCTCAGGCCAAAGGCAGTGATAGCATGGAGAGGTTTCGTGTGTTGTAATTACGGCCTACCATGCAGCCTGACATGATACAGTAAAATCAAGGGAATCACCATGAGCCTGTTGTGCTCATTGCTGACTGTGGGTGTCGGTTTGGACACCACGCCTGTCAGATGAATGCTGTTTGAGTTTAGCAACGATGACCTTCTCTATGCAGGCTCGGCCCCTGCAAATTCCTTCTGATATCAATGGTGGGTGGCTATTAGACATGAGACTTTTATACACACCACCTAGGGCTACGTTTCCTGAGATTCAATGAGAAATTATCTCCCATTCTCTAGAATGGGAACAGGATGCCAAGCTGATTTTTCTTTTCTTTTTTGGTTGAAAACGTGTAATTTCTTTTCCTTTCCGTGTTTTTGATTTAACAGAGTAATTGCATTAGGGAGAGGGTCACAATTCTCCTCCATTGTTAACCAATGAGAGCACATCTAATACTTTTGATGGGACGAGCAAAAAAAAAAGTTGGTGGCTGGCTTTGATGCCGTGCCGATGAGCATTTATTTGCTGAATTATTCTTACTTTAAAGCCATCTTATCCACTTTAGCAGGCGGGCCTATGATATTGCTTTATTTTGAAGAATTAAGAGGGGGGGGGGGCTGGAGATGGAGCGAAGCAGCACTTTATTACATTACCCCAGATAAGATTGAAAGGCCAAGCGGGCTGGGGAAAGAGAGAGAGAGAGAGAGAGAGAGAAGGGAGGGAGGAAAAAAGTGGAAAGTGTTTGTTGTTGCGTTATTAGATTCTCCGCTGTTGGCTACAAAGTGGGAACAAGAGAGCACAATATGCAGGTGGCTGGTTAACAGGGTTACCGCTTGTGTTCCACAGTGCACAGAGTCGGTTGCTGAAGGCGCCAGGGGAACGCAAAGGTGAAGTGATCGCCAAATACGACGAGATGACAGAAGCTGCCTCCATGGCAGAACCACCGTGGGCCAGGGAGCCGGGCCCCGGCTGGCAGGTACGATCTGTTAACCCAGCCATTATCAGACACAAACAGAGGCAGAACCAGGGAACATCAACAGGAAGTCCCACTTACATATCAGAGGCTTGTTTTGGTTCAGCCATAGAAGAAATGCCAGTATCTCGGGAAAATACGTTGTCTTCTTTTATTTTCGCGTGTGTTTATGTCCCAAGAATAGAGGACTGTTTTTTAAAAAGTCAAATGATGTAATTACGTGAAATCCCTGTAGCCGTGAATTGAATCTGTCAGCAGTGTGTTCCCTCTCGCTCGCGTGCACCGGCATGCTTGTGCAAGTACACACACACACACACACACACACACACACACACACACACAAAAGGCTTCCCTGTGTTTACCGTGGAACGCTGGGCGAAACCGCGGTCTCTTTTTCGCCCTTTTTTATTTAGGATTTCTTCCCCCAGCTTGGAAAAAGCCGTCTGGCGTCTTAAGAAAAAAAAAAAAAGAGAGAGGGTAAAGAAGTGAGAGCGAGGAGGAAGAAGCAGCCTCAGCATCATGAAGAAGCAGCAGTCTCAGCATCAGTAGGAGTGTGCTGTTGTGTTGTCAGGAAGACGCTGCTCTGCCACCATGGCGGCTTAGAGATGTAATGAATCTTCTATCAGCCCTTCCTGCCAGGGTGACAACTCGCTTTGAGGAAGGTTGTAAATGCAGGAGAGATTGTGGTATAATTCCTCAGACTGGCATTTCTGCCCCCCAGTCACCATTCGATTATCTCCCAAATTGCTGTGTTTCAGAGAGATAAAGATTTTTTATGGCTTGCTGACTTGAAACAACCGGCACAGCCAGGAAAAGCAATGGCCAACCTGCTATGCATAGTAATTCCATTGGTAAATGACAAAATCTTTGTTTATATGACATTTCCAAAATTACTGCGGCAGATGAATCTGAAATATAAAATGTCACATTTGGCATGCAAAACTATGAAAATATATTTCTGTGCAAAATTCATGGAGGCATTTAATTTAGAATGTGTTTAATAACTAAGACTGCCTGCATCAGTAATCCTGCCTGGAGGTCCCAAAAAGATTGTCATATTTATTCACTCATTTTCTCTCTCCTTCATTCCAAAGCCCAAAATTTTAAGGGTAAATGTTCATTGTTAATTAAGATTTACTAATTAAAACGAAAATAATTAACGAGAAAGCTTAATCTTCGAATATTAGGCCATACTTAGAAAGAAACTAAGTTTTTTGTATTGTTATTTCCTGTATATTAAAGAGTGCATTTTGTGTATCAGTCAATGTAAAACCCTGAAAAGATGTTTCGGCGAAGGACTTGCTGCGTGCCAGAAAAACTGCTGAGGATCTGTGGCTGGATTCTTTGATCTCATCTGTAGGAGTGGTGTAATGTTATGGCACTTTACACACAACTAACGCTCCGGGCAAACAAACCACCTTCTGATATGGAAAATTGGCTCACTTCACCTTTTACCTTCCCAGAATGCCTTGAGTTTATGGTGTGCGCGTATGTGCACGCTTCAGTCTGAACTCGAGAGCCAGATAACAATCTATCTAAAGACACACAGTGAAAATTGAACACTGTTGTGCTGTGAAGTTTTTCTCCGTCATATTTTTTTGTCCACCCCCCCCCCCCCTTAGCAGCGTGGGGGCTTAGAGCCTTAACCTCCTGGATGTGCAATGTGTGGGCTAAACCGCTTTACCACCAATTATACTAATTTCACTTCTGCCTAAATTGTTTTGTGTTGTGGCGTATGCAAAGATGCTCAGCGAGAGAGATTGTGAGGCATTAAGGTGGGGCTCAGCAGGCAGCCTCCTCCTCTGCGCCTGGCACTGTTCTGGGCACTGCCAGGATCCGGCACGTGGGGCTGGGTGGGTGAATCCCCTGCCAGGAGGTGGTTTCTGTCTGTTTACCTGTGTGCTTATGATAATGGGTGTGTGTGTGTGTGTGTGTGTGTGTGTCTTTGCAGAATTGTTTGTGTTTGTGTCAATGTGTGTGTCTGTGCGTGGTTATAGTCTGAGTATGATTGTGTATGTGTGTTTATGTGTCTCTTTGTCTTTCTGTAGTTGTTAGTTTGAGTGTGTGTTTGTGTGTGTGTGTGTCTGTGTGTGGTTCTAGTGGGGGTATGATTGTGTGTTTGTCTGTCTTTCTGTAGTTGTTAGTTTGTTTGTGTGTCTATGTGTTTTTAGTCTGAGTGTGATTGTGTGTGTGTATTTGTGTGTGTGTGAATTGTTGTTTGTCTGTGTCTGTGCATGTCTGTGGTGGTGTCTGTATGTGTGTATGTGTGTATGTCTGTGTGTGGTTCTAGTGGGGGAATGATTGCGTGGTTGTCTGTCTTTCTGTAGTTGTTAGTTTGTTTGTGTGTCTATGTGTTTTTAGTCTGAGTGTGATTGTGTGTGTGTATTTGTGTGTGTGTGAATTGTTGTTTGTGTGTGTCTGTGCATGTCTGTGGTGGTGTCTGTATGTGTGTATGTGTCTGTTTCAGTGTGCGGTGTTGTGTCTGTTTGTGTGTGTGTCTGCATGTGTGCGTTTGTGTGTGGCTGTCTGTGGTGGTTTGTCTCTATGTGTGTATGTGTGGTTTCTGTGTACACATCGATTGCAGACAGTTAGTACAGGTCAGTGGTGACAAACACCCGGCACCGTGGGGATATGAATCCTCCCTTGGAGTGCACGTGTTTGTCTGCCCACCTCCAAAACGTTCCCACTGTAGACGACTGATATTAACAAATAGATAAGAGCACATACAGCGGAACATGCAAATAATTGTATAAGAAGTCATAGAGAAGCTAATGGAACATAATACAGGACTTGGTGTTTGTGGCTTAAACTGTTGCTCATGAACGTCCCTGGACTGTTTGTGCACGTGTGTGTATTTGATTCCAGGTAAAAACTAGCTTCCAGGATCTGGCCCCTGGCGCTCCTGAATTGAAGTCATGGTCAACTGCCACTAAATAACTGCTGGGTTTGAAAATCTGACTAATTCAAGAACTGCAGTATCAATATTGTTTGTTTATGCATACTGTTTAAATAATAAAATGTTATATGACTCTCAGCGCCTCTGAATGAAATAGATATTTAGATACTTAATGATTCCCTGAAGGGAGAGATCAAACCAATGGGCTTGTGTTTGGTGTCAGGTGAAGACTAGCTGCTTGGAACTGCCCGTGGCAACTACTGTCATGGTCGTATGCTACTACTGCACATAACTGCCAGGTTACCAAATCTGACCAATTTACCGAAATCTATTTCTGTATTTTCTGCCGTTTCTATATTCATGCATCCCTATCAAACCTGATAACTATGGAGAACAAAACTATAAATGTAACATGCAACAATTTCAAATATTTTACATAGTTACATTTCACAGTGTAATCAGTCACTTGAAATAGCTATCAGTCCCTAATCGATGGATTTTACCTTAACAGGAATACAGATATGCTTCAGTTGGTCACAGATACCTTCGGTCCAGAGCGTCCCTAATGCGCTGAATGCACAGATCCACAGGGCATGCCACATGATGTGGAGGTCCTGGTCTGGCCTGGCCATGCCTGGTTGCAGAGGGTGAGGCTGGCTGGACCTACAGCCAAAACTAGGAAAAATGATTGTTGGAGGCAGCTCATGGTAGAGAAATGAATCTTTAATTATCTAGCAATAGCTCTGGCTGACGTACCATTTGCAGCTCCCTCAAAACGTGGGACATCTGTGGAACTGTGTGAGAAAACTGCACATTCTAGAGTGGCCTTCTATTGTACCCAACAGGAAGTCACATGTTTGCACCTATGTTTTGAACATGTTGTTTAGTCAGCTTCTTGGTACACCACACTTGTCAGGCGGATGGATTATTTTGGAGATATGATAAGGAGATATGCTTACTAACTTGGATGTTAACACATTTGTGCTCAATGTTATAGATAAATAGGAATTTTGTGCCGATGGGAAATCATGAAACGTGTTTACACTTTTTTTTCTCAGTGTAATAGTAATAGCTAATGTTCAATCCAATCCAGATACAACTGAGAACTGGAAACTGAATTAGTGTTTTTAATTGTTCACTGATAATCTAGAATACATTTTTAAACCATTTTACCTATTTTTTCATAGTCAGTACTCAATAGAAGTCTGTTTCATGAAACCAACAACAACAAAGCTCATCTCAAAACCTAATTGTGTGAGATGCTTCCATTTCGTCTCAGACTCAGACACTAACCCCATCCCTCCAGTTCTGTGTCTGTCTTTTTACACTCTGTTACAATAGAGCCATGTCATGTCTGCTTCAGGCTCAGGGACACATAAAACCATCCTCCCACACGTTCACCATGCCAGCTTACCACTTAACACTGGCACACGTGCTTTTTTGGTATTTATATTTCTGCTTCCTCAATTATTCCAGGCTATCCATACTAACGTTTCCAACTGAATCCCTGCCCTCTAATCTGATATACTTCCCCGTTTAACAGTCGATACAATATGGTGAGCGACTTGAGCCAGCGTCATGTTCATTGCACACCACGCTGAGGTGAACTGACTCAAGCGGAGAGGGAAACTTTTTTTTTTTTTTTTTTGGTTTTGTTTGTTAAAAAACATTTAGAAAATGTTTCAAGATAATGAATGTGACCCCACTGTCCTCCTGGACGACGCCTAGTGTGCCTCATCCTCTGCGAAGGGGGCCACAAAGTGTTGTGCTCTAATTGTAAACATGTAGACAAAAAATGCATGTGGTGTGGAATACAGGATGTCCACACCATGCTTAAGCTAATACATCACTTTGGGAGGAAGATACAGGCTGTCTGGTGGACATTTGTCTAAGCAGGGTAAGAGAGAGAGAGGGAAAGAAGAGAATATGAGGGGGAGAGAGAGAATAAGGGAATATCAAGGAGAGAGAGTTATGGAAAGGGAACAAAAAACTAGTGGAGGAGGATATTGGTGGGAGAGAAACAGAGGGGGAGAAACAGAGAGACAAAGACATTGGGTATGGGGGACAGAGGGTGAGGAGAGAGACAGACACATGGGGTATGGGGGACAGAGGGAGAGGAGAGACAGACACATGGGGTATGGGGGACAGAGGGAGAGGAGAGAGACAGACAGACAGATAGACAGACAGACACATGGGGTATGGGGGA